>PVJC01029177.1:0-22068 GCA_004026665.1 Murina feae
TGTTGTGCTCTCTGCTGGGTGCTTTACTTCCAAATGAGAATTTGTTCATTAGTGAGTCACAGATTGTATACTGTTTTGTATGCATTAGGTTTCAATTGCCCTTTTTCTTGTAGGACAGATATACATACATTTTTATTTTGTTTTTTCAAGTTTATGAAAAGAGTACAAATGATACTGTTTAATGTAAATTTTATTTGGAACCTGAGAGTTTTTGGATCTATCACCAGAAGCTGCTACCCAGCCCTTCTAAGGCATGGGAGGGCTTTGTATTCCTAGACTATCCAACTCTCAGCTTGCTCTGAAGCACATGGTTATCTATCCACCAAACAGTTGTGTGCTTTTAAGTATTTTTCTACACATTAGTTTTATTGGCAGCTACTTGATAACTTCCAAAATATATTTCATGCCCAGATAACTTGCAAATGGGTTTCTGTCAGTGGTCTGGGGAACATCATAAATAATACTGCTGTGCTACTTATGTGAAGTCAGTGTTGCTTATTTTTAAAAACAATGTTTTGGACAAATATATTACTCCCTTCTGTCCAACAGTAGACAGAACAGGTTTTTAATTTCCTTTTACAGGTGAGTAAAAACAAGATCAGAAAGGGCTAAGAGCTGTCACCTAGTGGTCAGGTCTCCAGCTCCCAGTTTTGGGCTCTCCCCAAGCCCATGCTCCTCTTTCCCAGGACATGACCACCTTCTCTGACCCTTACCACCACCAGAAGCAATACTTGTAATTCTGGAAAATAAACCCAGCCACATAATGGTACACTTGAACTTCACACAATGAGAAGCTTTTGATGGTTTCCCAAGTAAAGCTGAAAACATAAGAAGTGACATGAAATTAAAGCAAAGTAGGCACCTGACATAAGTTTTTTTTCTTCTGTATTTAAGAACTCCAAGTACTCTTCCATAGATTTACTGAATGTTCCACAGTGATACACAACCTGGCAAGTTTTCTTAATGCGCATCCCATATGCCTGCCTAAATCTTAAGCACAGAGTGAGGGTAGAATATTTTTTTCTGTACAGGCCTTCTATTATGGGGCTGACATATGTGGAAGCACAACCCAAGGAATCTGTGGGTTAGTGGAGAAGAGTGTGTCCAGATGAGGATCTATTAGCAATGAGTGTTAATCATGGTCATCTGTGATGGTAGCAAGAACACAAGCATCCTGAAGAGTGGAGAGAGGAAGTCTCAGGCTCCCTCGTCATCTGAGGCAGGACAGGATGGGGTGCGTGAATGTGAGGAGTCCCAGTAGATCTGCAGAGGGTCTAAGTGGGTCTTCCAGCCTTGGCTTTTCTATAGTAACTGGCAATTAACCCTTGGGGACCAATGGAATAATCCTAAATATAGTTACCATAGGTCATGCTATGGAATGTTCTAAGTAAATAATCACTTGTATAAAAATGCATTTTCTCCTTTTGTTGTGTCAAAAATCAAAGGTTTAAGTTGGTGTTTATTTTTCTCCTCTCTAAATGGCACTCAAATATTTGCTGATTCTCTATTTATTTGATTACGATGTATGGCTATGAACTGACAAATAACTGTTCCATGAGTCTTTCAATATCAAATGTGGTCTCTTTCTTGACAGATGAAAAAGTACTTACAGAAGAACCATTCATGAGAATATTACAAGAATATTACAAGGAAGAAGTACAACACCACTGAGCTGACAATTGAGCCAGAGAGGGCATCCTCAAAGAAAAATAGTGAGACTTTGTCAGCCTTCATGAGTGAGCAGCTAGACTTCAATGATAAAAATGATAATATTAGTGCACTGAATTATATACTGCCTTATTTATTTCTTGAAAATAATTTTTTATTGACTTTGAGAGGAGGAGAGAGGGAGAGAGATAGAAACAGCAATAATGAGAGAGAATAATTGATCAGCTCCTCCAAGCTCCTCACTTGGGATGGAGCCTGCATACTAGAAATGTGCCCTAACCTTGATCTCCTGGTTCATAGGTGAATGCTCACCACTGAGCCCATTGGCCTGGCTGCCTTACTCTTGGAGGCATATCTAGAAGATAAAGAATCAATGTTATTACCATTCATTAAACTTCCCTTTTCAAATGTACATAATGCAGATATGTCCCTGAGTCATTTGATAAACTACAGAGGGAAAGCTTCCCTTAAACCTGAATCATACCATTCAAGTTTCAAAAATAAATTGAGGAAACTATTTTCTGGTACAGGCCTTCTAATAAATTTGCTTGATGAGCTGCAGGAAGTGAAGGTTTCCAAGGGAGAACTGGAGACAGAACAATGGAAAAATGAGAGGATGGAAGCCCTGGGTGAACAAGAAGAAGAGGAGTCCAATGAGGTGAGGATAGCTTCTGAAACTAGGAATCTCGGCTTTTAGTCATTTTAGGATATGCCATGAAAGTACTCAGGCAAGAAGCCTGGGGACACCTCCTCTGAAATTTTCTCTTGACCATGTTACTTTGGCTAAAATAGTGATCTCCCATTTTGCTCATTTAGGAATTGTACCCACTGTTCTAGGGTAGAGGAGAAGAGTACCTAACACCCAAAATAAGTAAATTATACTAGAAAATGCTGATTCTCAGATAACACATTAGATTTGATATGTTCTTGAAGAAACTATAAGGTAGCTATTCACCTGGAAGAGTGGGATTTTAGAATAATAGTTATGAATAGTTAGCTATTCTCTACAATAGGCTAGCTAATATTTTTTATTTTTAATCCCATCCATGTCATTGGTGTTTTGGTGTATTTTTTAATCTTCTTTTTTGTTTTCCAGTTGACAAAAGAAGTGCCAGGATTTAATAACCACAAATACGTCATGATAGCATCACCTGTGATTGCAGTATGAGCTTTTTTTTGAAGTTTTCTGTCTCATTGTGGTAAGACAACAGTTAATTCACATTTTCAATATATATCCCTTCTTTAGAGGAGGTTCAAAACCCACAACCTGAAAATCAAAGCCACTGTCCCAGCTACTCCTGCTAGATACTACTCTTTATTCACGAGCACTGAGATATGATTTATTTTTTATTACAAATTTATATTTAATGGATTTTCAAATTAATCCTATTCCCAGAGATCTCTCTGGAAGTGAAATCAAGGTAAGTCACTGGACTGTTTTGAAACTTAAGTTTGATAGGTCAGAATTGACATGAGAGCAAAATTTCTTCAACTCAAAATGAACAATGTCGAGTGTTGCACTCATTACTCTCTTTCTACCATTGATTTGTTTCCTTGTTGGCTAAAATGAAAAGAGATGTAGAATCACCACCCTCGTGGATCTATGTCACCCTGGAAGACAGGACATGGCAAAATGATAAAAGTGTGATCTTATCAATTCTTAAGGTTTACTTGGCAGATTTCTGCTCCAGTGTGTAAGGCATGGTGTAAGCAGGTTCATTTGAAACACTGAAGCCTAAATCCTGCATCAGGCATCTCTAAAGCATGTCCCATTACAGTCTCCTGTTCCTACAGCTTGTCTGTGTTCCTTTTGTTCAATTACCTAATGGTGTACTTTCCCTATAGGCAGAATTCTGACATTAAAAGAATAATTTAATAAGCTGACGATCTTGACTCTACCCCACTAATCAACCTAATTTACTTTACCTTTTCAACAGTCATGGCACCCCTGCATTCCAGCCAAAGCCAACCCTAGCCATAACCTAGCCACACCAGGCCCATTCCCACATTTTTTAATGCCTTTGCCCATCTAAAATTCCCTTATTTTGCTCTTCCTGGGGAAATTCTGTAACTCTCTCAAAAGCTAGCTCAGGTTCATCTGTCTTCAGGAAGCCATCCTTGAGTACTCCCACCTTCCTGGTCCTAGTCCTTTTGTGAAATTGGTACCATTTTGTGTGGGTGGGGGCCAATAGTAAGTCATTCCCCTCCCCTGAGAACTTAAAAATATGGTCAGCAATTTTTTATAATGTGGATCCCCCAGAGAGAAATACCAAGGTCAACACATCATGGAGCAGAGCCCTGATGTGTAAGGACCAAATGGCTTCCTGGTCTATCAGAATGGAGTAAAACCTGATGGGATGCATTAACTGCTAAAGAGAAATAAGGTCCATCTGCAGGAGGATTGGTCAGTAGTAAAAGCATAGAATAAGGGAAGAAGAGACCAACATGAGCATTGTCCATCCTAACTTTTCCTAAGATAGAGATGTCATCTCTGGGAGCATAAGTGGAGAGTCAGGCCCACTAGCCTGGCGTTGACTGTGTGAGAGCTGAATGTATCTGGCTTACTCAGTCCTTTTTACTAAACATTGGGTTTGGTTGATTGCTTTTGTTCTTTTATAAAAAAAATATTTTTATTGATTTCAGAGAGGAAGGGATAGAGCAAGGGAATTAGAAACATCAATGATGAGAATCATTGATCGGCTGCCTCCTGCACACCTCCTCATGTGGATCAAGCCCACTACCCAAGCATGTGCCCTTGGCCAGAATCAACCCAGGACACTTCAGTCCACAGGCCTGATGCTCCATTCACTGAGCCAATCCAGCTAGGACTCCTTTTGTTCTTATTCTGTTCTCTGATTATGCTTTAGTGTGCCATGTGACCTATTTCTACAGAATGAGTTTCCCTGATCATGTAGAGGCACAGATTCTTCTGTAGATCAGATGTTGTTATCACTGTCAGGTAATAATCTGGCATTCTGATTTTTTATTAATCCTGTGGTGTTGATAAATTGAGACTTCCACAATAGGAAGAAGTGAGTTTACTCTGGGTGAAAAGAGTCTTATTTATTAGTCTAGCAGCCTGGGGAGTAGCTTGGCGTCAACTTGCCAAGATCTTTGGGAAGATAGTAATTGGCCATTGCTCAGACAATATCCTCAACATTTCCAGGTGGCATATGGCCTTTTATTTTTTATTTTTTGGAATTCCTATAAAGTCCTATACTACATTTAATGTCTATGTGGTTTAACCTTGCATTTGTTTTTACTTATGTTGTTTCATTATTTTTCTCTACATGCTTATGTGATGAGCTTTTTGAGCATGTCATGATTTGCAGTGAATAGTAATGGTGTTCAAAGGAAGAAAGATGGGGCAATTTCACAATGAGGAGTAACGTATCCTAATATTTGTTTGAAGTAGCATACAGAGTATAGCAATAGACAGACCTGTGTGTTCCTAAGACTTCTGAAATGTCACCTTTTAGAATTATAACCTGTGGAATAAAAATGAATAAATGGTAATGGAAAAGCCACCAATCTAGTATTTCAGGGGAAAATAACACCAGATCTCTGTTTCTCCCTTCAAACAAACATCCATAATAAAAAAAGCATAATATGCTAATTAGACTGGATAGCTGAACAACCTTCTGGAAGTCATCCTGGACATTCTTCCAGACAAAACCATGGCAGTGGGTCTGAGGCAGAGGCAGTTAGAGGTGGTCAGGCAGGCATGTGAGCAGTTAGCAGTGATGAGGCAGGCAGACAGGCAAGTGGTTAGGACCCAACAGTTCCAGATTGTCATAGGGTGCTGGCTGAGCTGAGTGACACCCCCTAATAGTGCATGAATTTCATGCATGGGGCTGCTAGTATTTATATAAATGTAAAAAATAAACATAAAAGTACTAGAAGAAAATAAAAGGCAGTTTTTTAATGTATTTTTTTTAAATCTTTACCCAAGGACATTTTTTTCCATTGCTTTCTTTTAGAGAGAGAAGAAGGGAGAGAAGCAAGGGGAAAAGAGAGAGAGAAAGAGAGAGAGAGAGAGGTGAAAGACACATCTATTGATTGCCTCCTGCAGGAGTTTCCACCAGGCCAGGGATTAAATTTGCAATGCAGGTACATGACCTTGACTGGGAACTGGACCTGCATTTCTTTGGTGGCAGAGCTGACTCTCTAACCACTGAGAAACATTGGCCAGGGCTTATTATTATTTTTAAATTTTTTTTAAAATTGATTTTTAGTGAGAGAGGAGGGGAGGAGAGAGAAAAACAATGATCAGATACCTCCTGCATATCTCTACTGGGGATTGAACCTGCAATCCAGGCATGTGCCCTGACCAGGAATCAAACAGTGTCCTCCTGGTTTATAGATCAGAGCTTAGCTATTGAGGCATACTGGGAAAATGTCCAACTAATTGAGCCACATCAGCCAGGGCTAGGACCAATATTTTTATAGCCTCCTGTCAGGAAAGAGCTTTCTGCGTTTAATACCACAGACAGAAATCACCTTGTCTGTGACTCCATTTCCCAGCTTAAAACTGGTTTATGTCAAGCCCAGATGAAAAGTTTTCCATGTGTTATCTGATTCAATCTCCACAATCCTATTTGGACTATAATAATGCCTTTCTCCATACATGGAGATCAACTTAAGGCCTTAGTGGCAAAACCAAAAACAAAATCCTGTTTTGCCTGACTACAAATCACATGCTTCTCACTCCACTGTTCTGTCTCCTTAAAGACAAAAACACTGGGGCCCTGATTTTGTTCAGTGGTTAGAGCATCGTCCCACACATCAACTGGTCACAGGTTTGATTCCTGGTCCAGGGCACATACCTGGGTTGTGATGCCATGTGGGCGGCAACCAGTGGATGTGTGTCTCTCACATCCATCGCTCTCTCTATCTCTCTCTTCCACCCTTTCCCTTCTTCTCTTCTCTCTCTGAAAAATAATGGGGAAAACATCCTCAGGTGAGGATTAACAACAACAACAACATCGACAACAACAACAACAAAAAAAAAACACAAAAACACTGGGGAATATTTAAAACATTGAAATGCAATGAAAGCCACTGAAAGGATTAAGCTATCTCTAGTATAAAAGGCCAGTGGCTTTAATGCCATAACAACCAAATTACCAGTCACCAGGAGGTGCATTGATGGGTCTCACAGCACAGTGGGTTTGGGTCTCAGGAGATTTCATTCACTGATCCTCTGCTTTAATATAAAAAGAGTTCCAAAAATCGACAAGAAGAAGACAGTCGAGGGTTTAAGAGGGCAAGGGCTTTGAAGAGTAGGATGTGTGTAGACAGTCTGTCACCATATCTGACAGTCTTCCCATGGCTTATGGGGTGTGGATTTTTTCAGTGAGGCCTTTGTCATCTCATAGTATACAAATAGTCTGATTTTTAAGCCCTTTTTATATCATTTATTGTTATTTCTAATTTTTTAACTTGATCATTGACTTCGTTTTTAGTGTGGTTGACTGCTTTTCTTTCTACATGAAGATCCAATTATTTTAAAATTTTTTATTGGGTGGCTTTTTCTATATTGATCTAAAATTCTTTGTCAGGACTCTATTCTGTTGATTGTTATCTTTTTCTATATCACTAGGTAATAGCAGTATCACTACTAATTACAATTCCTTTATATTTTGACATCTGGTAGAGAAAGCTCCTGAATTTTTTTATCTTCTTTTTCATAAATTTCATAGCTATTCTTGCACATTTTCTCTACCAAATGTCAGCTAGCCAGTTTTTATTTAAAAATTATTTTGGGCCCTGCCTGATGTGACTCACTTGGTGGGCGCATTATTCTATTCACCAAAGGGTGGTGTGTTTGATTCCTGCTCAGGGCACATACCCATTATTTCAGGTTTAATTCATGCCAGAAGTGGTTTGTAGGCAACCCATTGATATTTCTTGCTCACACAGATGTTTCTTTCTTACATTAATGTTTCTCTCTCTACATCTTTTTCTTCTCTTTATAATCAATAAAAAAAACTGTCTTAGATTTTGAAAAAGATTGCATTGCATCAGTAGGTTTAATTTGAGGAGAATTGACATCTTTACAAAATTATAGGGACAGGATACCTCATCTGTATTCTCTTACTGGCCTTTAGAAGAGTTTTAATGTTTTTATTACATAGGTCTTAACACATTGTTTAAAGTTTATTCCTAGGTACTTTATTTACTTTAAATGTGTTCTCTTTTTTTGTTGTTATTTGTGGTACATCGGAAAGATATTGAGGTTTGCATATTTATCTCTTTTTTAAAATATATTTTTATTTATTTTAGAAAGGAAGGGAGAGGGAGAGAGAGAGAAATATCAATGAGGAGAATCACTGATTGGTTGTCCCCTGAACACTGGGGATGCAGCCTTTAACCCAGACATCGAACCTGGAACTATTCAGTCTGTAGGCTGATACTCTATAAACTAAGCAAACCAGCTATAGTTGCATGTTGATTTCTTGAATTTGGATTTAGCAATCTTACTGAATTTTATCACTGCCTATAAAAGTTTAATCTATCCCTAACCAGGTTTGCTCAGTTGATAGAGCTTTGGCCTGTGGACTGAAGGGTCCCAGGTTCAATTCCTGTCAAGGGCACATGCCCCATTGTGGGCTTTATCCCCAGGAGGGGATTTGCAATAGGCAACCGATCCATGATTCTCTCTCATCACTGATGTTTCTATCTCTCTCTCCTTATTTGAAATCAATAAAAATTATATTTAAAAAAAGTTTAATCTATGGCTCTTGGGGTTTTTAGATTGTGCATGATCTCATGTGGAAATATGTTTTCTCTCTTTTTTCCCTACTATTTCATTTTTCTTATTAAATTGATTAGGACCTCCTGAACAATGACGAATAGTAACAGTAATAACTGGCACCCTATTCTTGTCCTTCACCTAAAACAAAGCTGCTGTGTAGGTTCCTGGTAGATACTTTCATTTTCCTTTCTATTTCTAAGAGTTTTTATTGGGAATTAACTGCTGAATATTATCTGAAACAGCCAATAAACTGCATTGCCAGCTGCATGCAATGTCCTAAGTTAAGACTATGGAAGAATAAAAGGACTAGGGAGAGTTTCTGTCCTCAAAAAAGTAATCATCCCAGTTAAAATGGAAGGAATCAAAGCTTTAGAGTGGTCATTGTGATGAATAATCACGATGTTGTTTTCTCCCAAAACAGACTTGTCACAGAAAGGAGGCTACACAAGAAAGCGCAAGGTAAATATGGGTCTGGTGATTTTTAAATTAGAATTGTAGAAGTAGAGGAACTTCATCTAAGTGTCCAGAGGTGACCTCTGAAAATGGTTCATCATTCACTTGAGTCAGAAAACCTAACAAAATCATGGAAGTTCGGAGGTTTAAACCTGTTTGTTCACTTTAAGCACACTTGTGAAACTGCTCATGTCATTAAGGGTAAGCATTTTCAAAAAACCACCCAACAAGTGAGGGATGTCACTTTACCCAAGCAATGTGTGCCATTCTGTCATTACAATAGTAGAGTTAGTAGGTGTGCCCAGGCTAAAGAGTGGGGCTGGATGCAAAGTCAGTGGCCTAAAAGAATTGCTGAATTCTTGCTGCACGTACTTAAAAATGAAGGAATCAACACAAACTTAAGAGTTTAGATGTGGATTCACTGGTCATTCAGTACATCCAGGTGAACAAAGCTCCCAAGAAGAAGTGCAGAACCTGCAGAGCTCATGGGCAGATTAACCCATACCTGAGCTCTCCCTGCCACAGTGAGATACTCCCTATTGGAAAAGAACAGATTGTTCATAAAACATAAAAGGAGATTATACAGAAGAAAAAGGTATCTCAGAGGAACAACAACAACAACCAAAAAACCCAAAACTTATGGTCTGGGAGTAAATTCATTACTAAAAAAAAATACAGAAGAATGTATAACTCATCTATTTCACTCTCCTCATTTAACAGCCAGGAAGCCATCAAATTTGGACAGAATAGTTATTTATCCTGATCCTTTTCCTAGATTTTGCAAAAATGGCTCCTTAGCCAAAGCTGAAATAGACTGGGACTGACACAGATGTGTCTGCTGCAACTACTTCTTTACGGAGATTGTGTATAGGGAGAGGTCTTGTTTGTATATGTTTCTGCTGGTGATGGAGGCTCTGGGGAAAGAGTAGGGAAGGCCACATGGTATTAGGATAAGGGGACTTGTCACCTTGAAGGCTGATGAAAGGTAGAATATATGAGTCCTTCCTGCAAATTAGCAGGAAAACCTGGATATAACAGACTAATTTGAGCATTGGGGTGTCCTTCAAAGCCAAAAGTCTATTAAATGATAAAATAGGTTTTCCAAATGCGTATGTTAAAATGACATTTTGTTATCAATTCACTGTTGTTTTAAACAAATTTTAGAATTACATTTTAGATTACCTGTTTTACCTATGTAGTCTCATTTGTGTCATTAAAATTACATATGAAAAGTTTAATTTCACAGAAAAATTTTCTGTATATATTTCTGTAATTTGAAATTTATACTGAAAAGGTCTAGTAAATGCATGTGTTCACTAGTCACGAAGAGTAAACAAGTGCAAAGGACTGGGGGTTAGCATACCTCAGAACCGTGCCTGCACACATTAAAACTGCTGCAGGAAGTCATGCAGTGTAATTACTTCCTAATCATTACCTAATCATTTTTTATAAGGAGTGACCCTTGGATTTAAATAAGTAGACTATAGTTTTAGATTTATAATATTTACTTACATAAATATTACTACAGTGTTTTTTCTAGCATATGACCTCTTTGCTAAAATTTGTTTAAAGTAGTAGTGAATTAATAACAAAAATTAACCTGTTAATTTAAGTATAAGAAAACTTTGCTTAAAAGCATTTTAAAATTAACAGGGTATTATTTTTCACATATGACATATGGACCAGAAATTTCCTGTGTTAATTCCAAAGTGCAAATGAAGGTCCCCAAAATCGAGGACTTACTGTACTAGTTTTCAGGCCCCTACTCTCTCTATTCCCTTTATCTAACCTCATAGAATTTTAACTGGGAAAGCTCTTCTACAGTAGTTTGTCTTTTTCTTTAATAAAAAGGAAATGGAGAAGGGAAAGGGAAAATACCTTGCCCATTGTTGGGGACTTTTCCAGTGATATATTCTGCTTGGGCTGTGACTACATTTTATGTGACAACTCAGTACGCACATGCCAGACAAAAGTAGTTTCTAAAACAAAATTATGCTCTCTGATTTTTTTTTCTATTCCGTTTGTATTAAAAAACAAACAAACAAACAAGACTTTATATTTTAGTTTCTGTTATGACATTTAAACTTATTTCACAACTCACTCCCTCATCAGTGGCAGTCAGCAAGCTAGATAATTTTGCTAGTTGGAGTCAGATTATTTAGTTGGTGTGATTTAAATTATAGGATAAAGCAACTAGAAAAATAAAAATATCCCTCACCCCACCCTAGCAAATGATGCATGGAAGACTACATATAAAAACACATGTAAAATCATTCTAGATAGTGTAAACTACTTCTGCCCAGTATGGTTGTGCTCTTTAAAAATTCTTTCACTGCATGAGGGCACTTGTGCATGTGCCAAGAAGGTGAGTGGGGCTAAAAATCATGCCTATATCCCATGCCAACGTCTAAGGATCACCAGAGGAGAAACCATAAGGCCAAAAAAGGTAAAGAATTATAAATTGTGGAATTTTGGCCTGGTGCACAGAATTCATGTACTTGGGATTCCCTCAGGCAGCCTCCACCTTCTCACAGTCCAAGAGCCCTCAGGGGAGGCCCAACTGATGGCTTCCTCTTGGGGAACGAGTCTAAGCCAGGAGTTGGACATCCTTAGCACTGTTGCAGGGTGAGAGAAGCTCCCACCACTGCTGTTGCACTTGCCAGCCATGAGCTGGCTCAGGACTTCTGGCTGAGTGGAGCTCTCCCTGTGGAAATGCAGTGACCACTAGGAGGCAGCTCCTGCTTGAAGCTTCTGCCCCCTGGTGGTCAGTGCACATCATAACAACCAGTCATTCCACTGGTGGGTTGATTTGCATATTAGCCTTTTATTATACAGTATTGTTACATCTGCTAGCAGAAGGGTTGAGACCAAAATGGCATCAGCAGGGCAGTGTAGAGGGAGCAGGATATTTGTTTCTAGTAAAATTCAGTGAGAATAACGGGTTGGATCAGGAGTAGGTGGTCCACTGGGAATTGGGTGAGGCAGTTTACTGGAAACCAAAGGCTGTTAATCATGAGACCTACATTGAAAACTGGTTGGTGAACAGGAAAATCCCTGGAAGGGGCAAGAGTCCGAAGCAGGGCATAATGGAGTGCAAGAATGTGTGTAACATTCCAGCCTCTCTTTCTTTCCCCCTGTAAGCTGGCATTCCTATAGGCTGAGGTTCCTACAACCTGGGGGTTGATGAGGGAAGCTGATCTCATTCTTCTATAGTTTGTTCATACTTAGGTGGGGTGTGGAGATGCCCCTAATTAGTCAGTGATAGAGGGAGGAGATAATATGTAGTGTAGGTCTGTAATAGCATCATTTTCCCTATGGATATGATTGCCTGGATATGGTTTTGGAGGAAGGAGGAAAGAGCTCATAGGATGCCCAGAACATAGAAGAGTGCCAAGACAAACATTAGGAGGGGTCCATCTAGAAGTGATAGCCAGAAGGTCCACAGTTAAGATTCTATAGCCAGGAATCCCAAGATTCTGAAAGTTGTCAGACTTTTGCAGCACTATGGACTAATTTTTGTTTTTTGTTTTGATTTGTTTTTTGCCCTATCTCTCACTATGCCAGACCAATTCGTGTGAAAACAGCATTTTTCCTCTAGGACTAAGCATATTTCCCCTTTCTCATCTATGAGGAGTTCAGAACCCTTCTGGTTATGCTGCCAGGAAAATCTATCTCATACTGTACTGAGTCAATACTTAGGGCAATTTCCTCTAGGCTTTCTGGAAGGTCTTTGGGTAAGCTATGAGAGTAGGAAAGGGAGGTTGCTAATCCCCTTATACCAGTGACTACGCCTATAGCTATTCCTACTCTGGCAAGGAAGGGAAGGAGGGCAATACCTCTCCCGATCTGAGTGTAAGCAGTGAGAGAAACCTTGAAGGACTGATTAGCAGGGGCAATGTCTGTTTCAAAGGTGAGATAGATTAGAGTGCACGTCCCAGTCCAGGTGGCTGGGAGACAGACAAAGGTATCCTCTGGACCAGTTTTTGCATCCCAAGTCACTCAACAAGACTGCTTTCAAGCCTTCACCAACCAATTTCTTAAAGAAATCATGCTGCTGCAACCCCTTGCTCCAACCATGAGGAATATACATTGTTCCAGATGACTACAATCAAAGTCCATCACCTTATGATCTTGATGTCCCCCCTCAGCATGAAGTAACTACAGAGGATAGGATCTTCGACCCTATTCCATAAAACAAAAAGTATGGAATATTAGATCTGATCAAATAATTGATTGATTGAAGCTTCCCCGGGAACTGATCTTTGCACCACTTCATAACCAATATTCCCTTTCACTTAGACCACATTCAACTTGCTAAGACCCAAACCTTTCCCTTCAGGACCAGTCCAGAGAATTCTCTGCCCAGAAAAAGTCCACCTAGAGTTCTTTAAAATCTCTGACACCCTGTCCCTGGGTGCTGATGCCATTTTGAAAAGACTCAGCCAATCTGGATTTAAGATGATATAATAACCCTAATCCTATTGCCCCTTACCACTTTGGCCTCATGTGTTCCTCTTTCACTGACCCTGCCACAAGTCACATACATAGGTCTCCCAGATATATTGCAGGGACATTTTAAACACAGAGGAATTGTTATCAAAGTTCCAGGTCTATGGTGATTTTGCTTGGGAGTATGAACCCAGGTAACCTTTTAGTCCTAATAAGAGCAATATGTGAAAGAGACATGGAATCATAAATTGTCAGCATGTATTTTCTTCCAAGGGGCTCTCTTTCAAGTGTCCAGCAGAAGAAATCAGCAGAATACCAGCTAGAGGTAAATTTGAGGAAGATCAAGTACTGTGGTGGGACAAAGCAGGGGAAACACAGAGTTCATATTTCACTCTGTTTTGTAGGAAGGTGGTTTTTGGAGAAGGCTGTTTCTTTGGCTGAAGAATCTGTTTGCACCTCTCCTGGCCATGTCAACTAATAAAAGCAGAATAGTAAAATTAACTGTTTCTCCGGGATGCCCAACAGCCAATCAGAGCGACTGTATGCAAATTAGCCCAGCCAACATGGCGTCCGCCACTCAAGGAGTAAAGGGCAGCGTCCATTGCAGCAGGAGTGAAAGGGAAACTGCCTGTGCATGGGCTTGGCATAGCCTTGACTGGAAGCAAAAAAGAAGAAAACGTTTTGCAACAATGTATAAATCATAGAATCCTCGGGAGCAGAAGGAAGTTAGGCCTGAGTCTAAGAGTAAGATTGTGTCATTATAGAAGCCGCTAGGTGAGGCAGAGAGGAAGCTTCCTTAGCCGGCTTAAAGGAACAGTGTATCAATTATAGAAGATAAACAAAGCCCTGGCCTTAAAGGAATAGCATCAATTATAGGAGATAAATAAGCCCCAGAACCTCCGTCCAGCCTGCCTTGCTGGGATATTGGAACAATGCGAGCTGTGGGCTGCCTTAAAGCCTGAAATCACCAATCAGCCCGACACTCACGCTGGCCACAACTCAATGGGTTGAGGGAGGTTCTTGGGGGGCTTGGCCAGCCTAGAGATAGCCATTAGCCCCTTACCCAGCCTGGTCAGGCACCCCAGCACGTGGACAACCCCCGAGGGGTCCTAGACTGTGAGAGGGCACAGGCCAGGCTGAGGGACCTCCCCAGTGCACAGAGCGGCTGCAGGGCAGAACAGCGCAGGACCCAGGACCCGTGAGTGGGAAAGAGGCAGCAGGATTGAAGGGCACCAGGAAGTGGGTAAGAGGTGGCAGGGGTTTGGCGTCCTGCTTGGAAGCTGTCCAGGCCCTTGGAGGGTCATCGAAGAGTGGGAAAAGAGGCAGTGGGAGGTCAGTGGCCTGCTTGGTGGGCTTCCCAAGCCCCTTGAAGGGCACCAAGGAGCAGTAAAGCAAGGGGGTGGGATGGGGAGCGGGAAAGAGGCGGCAGAGAGTTTTTGGCCTGCTTGGCAGCTGCCCAGGCCCTTTGCTGAGCACCGGAGAGCAGGAAAGCAAGGCTGCAGGGGCCGAGGTACTGGTTGGCAGCTCCCCAGACCCCTTGTCAGAACAGGGAAGTGGGAAAGGAAGGTAGCAGGGGAAGGGTGAGTGGGAAAGAGTTGCTGGTCTGCTTGGCGGCATTCCAGGGCCCCTCTAGTGATCAGGAAGCAGGAAAAGGCTGGCCTGACCACAAGGCGGGGTTTTCCCTGCTTTCTGGTGGCTGTAGGAAGATGGGCAGTAGGCAAGTTTGGGAATCAGACAGCACCCAGCCCTGGCCACAGCTCCAAAAAGAGAACAACATCCAGGGGAAGGCAAGAGTCTGAGAGATCAACATAGAGAAGGTGCCTGCTCCAAGCCTTGAAGGTGTGCCTGGGGGAAGGTCCCCAGCAGGTAGACACACAGAGGAGGACTACTCTGAGCCACAGATGCAGCTGGGGGCAGGTCTCCAGTGGCCACACATAAAAGGAGCCTGGCAAACTGGCCATTATAAGACATCCACTGAGGGGTCCCAGACTGCGAGAGGGCACAGGCCAGGCTGAGGTACTCCCTCCACCCCGAGGGAACAAATTTTTTGCACCGGGCCTCTAGTATTTAAGAAAAATGAGAAGACTGAAAATGCAGCTGAGAGTGAATCTTTACTTAAAATGAAAATGATTAGGATCAATTTAAAATTCTTATCTAAACTGAGGAAATAATGAATAGTTGGATTTTTTAAGAGTAAAAGCTTTGGCCTTCTTCTTACCCCAGAAAGAAGGGTGAAGAAGCCAGCAGAGAGAGGATAAATACATCAGAATATCCTGCTGAAGAGGAAGCAGAGGAAGGTGAAGGATAAATGACTGACCTACATCCTCAGTTAAAAAAACTGAACATATATTTCAAATGTGTCAATTCATAACCAGCTCTAGCCATCAGGTAAGGAATTAAAGTGTAACTAGTCAAGTATTTATCTAAACTAATAAAAGCATAATATTGAAATTAACCATCCCTTGGGGACGCCTACCATCCATCAGAAAATCTGTATGCAAATTAAGCCAGCCAACATGAAGGCCACCACTCACAGAGTAAACGGCACCTTCCATTGCAGCAGGAGTGAAACTGAAACTGTCTATAGGCAGTTCGGCTCCTCCTGGCTCCATGCAAAACATGTTTGCAACAATGACTGAATCAAAGAAGCCTCGGGAGCTGAAGGAAACTGCAGGCCTGCCCTGTCTAGTAAGGGTAACATTGTGTCATTATATAAGCCACGAGGTGAAGAAGAAACGAGGGTTTGTTACTAGGCCTTGGCTTAAAGGAACAGCATCAATTATAGAAGATAAACCTCAGAAACCTGCTTCCAACCAGCCTTGCTGGGACATTGGATCAATGGGAGCTATGGGCAGCCTGATAGGGCTCCTCAGCCCATCACCGAGGCTGGCCACATCCCAATGTGTGAGGGATGTCACTGGGGGTCATGGCCAGCTTGAAGACAGCTATCAGCTTCTCATCCAGGCTGGCCAGCTACTCCCATAGAGACCCAAAATCTCAAGGGATTATGGGCAGCCTGAAAACGCCCCTCAGCTCCTCACCCAGGTGGCCACACCCCAATGGGATGAGGGAACCCACTCAGGGACTTGGCCAGCCTGCAAACAGCCATCAGCCCCTCACCCAGGCTGCCCAGGTACCCTAGTAGGGACCCAAAACCTGAAAGGGTTGAGGGCAGGCTATAAACGGCCCTCAGCCCTTCACTGAGACTGGCCACACACCCATGGGTTTAGGATCCCCACTGGGGGTTTGGAAAGCCTTCAAACAGCCATCATCCCTTCACCCATGCTGGCCAAGCATGCCAGCAGGTTGACATTCCCAGAGGGGTCCCAGACTGTGAGAGGGCAAAGGCTGGGCCGAGTGACCTCCCTAGTGCACAAATTTTTGTGCACCCGACCCATAGTAAGTAAATCACAATGGCCATAGGCAAAAAAAGCAGGGCTGAGGCTGGAATCTCTGGGTAAGCCAATACTTCCTCCAGCAGCAGTGTGGTCCAACCAGGGTGAAGAGGTCTTCTCTCCCTTACAGCCCTAATACACTCAGTCCCTGAGAACTGGAAGACACCTCCTCTCCCAGGGTTACAGGCTGAGCTGAGGGAACCCCACCCCACAAGTGCACAACTTTTTGTGCACCGGGCTTCTAGTATTTAGAAAAATGATCAGAAAAATGAGGATGCATCTGAGAGTGAATCTTTATTTAAAATGTAAAAGATGGGGATCAATTTAGAATTGTTATCTAAAATGAGGAAATAATGAATACTTCGTTTTTTTCAGAGTAAAAGGCTTAGCCTTCTTCTTACCCCAGGGGGAAGGGTGAAGAAGCCAGCGGAGAGAGGATAGTCTGCTGAAGAGGAATCAGAGGAAGGTGAAGAACCAATGACTGAACTACATTCTTAGTTAAAAAAACTGAACATATATTTCAAATGTGTCAATTCATAACCAGCTCTAGCCATGAGGTAAGAAATTAAAGTGTAACTAGTCAAGTATTTATCTAAACTAATAAAAGTATAATATTGAAATTAACCATCTCTTGGGGACGCCTACCATCCAATCAGAAAAACTGTATGCAAATTAACCCAGCCAACATGGCGGCCACCACTCACGGAGTAAAGGGCAGTGTCCATTGCAGCAGGAGCGAAAGGGAAACTGCCTGCACTCGGGCTTGGCTAAGCCTTGACTGGAAGCAAAACAGAAGAAAGCTTTTTACAACAATGTATAAATCATAGAATCCTGGGGAGCTGAAGGAAGCCTGGCCTGAGTCTAAGAGTAACATTGTGTCATTATAGAAGCTGCTAGGTGAGGCAGAGAGGAGACTTCGTTAGTCTGCTTAAAGGAACAGTGTATCAATTATAGAAGATAAAAAAAGCCCAGGCCTTAAAGAAACAACATCAATTATAAGAGATAAACAAACCCCAGGCCTTAGAGGAACAGCATCAATTATAGAAGATAAACAAACCCCAGCAACCTGCGTCCTGCCAGTCTTGCTGGGACATTGGGTCAATGGGAGCTGTGGGCAGCATTAAAGCCTGAAAGCACCAATCAACCCATCACCCACGCTTTCCACAACCCAATGGGGTGAGGGAGGTTCTTGTGGGGCTTGGCCAGCCTGGAGATAGCCATCAGCCCCTCACCCAGCCTTGTCAGGCACCCCAGCATGTGGACATCCAGGGAGGGGTCCCAGACTGTGAGAGGGCACAGTCCGGGCTGAGGGACCTCCCGAGTGCACAGAGCGGCTGCAGGGCAGAACAGCGCAGGACCCAGGATCCGTGAGTGGGAAAGAGGCGGCAGGGTTGGAGGGCACCAGGAAGTGGGTAAAAGGTTGGCAGCCTGATTGGCAGCTGTCCAGGCCCTTGGAGGGGCATCAGGGAGTGGGAACGAGGCAGTGGGAGGTCAGTGGCCCTCTTGGCGGTTTCCCAGGTCCATTCCGGGGATCAGGGAGCAGAAAAAGACTGGCCTGACCACAAGGCGGAGTTTTCCCTGCTTTCTGGTGGCTGTAGGAAAATGGGTAGTAGGCAAGTTTGGGAATCAGGCAGCACCCAGCCCTGGCCACAGCTCCAAAATGAGAACAACATGCAGGGGAAGACAAGAGTCTGAGAGATCAACATAGAGGGGGTGCTTGCTCCAAGCCTTGATGTTGTGCCTGGGGGCAGGTCCCCAGCCGGTAGACACACACAGGAGGACTGCTCTGAGCCTCAGATGCAGCGGGGGGCAGGTCCCCAGTGGCCACACACAGAAGGCGTCTGGCAGACTGGCCATCATAGGACATGCACTGAGGGGTCCTAGACTGTGAGAGGGCACAGGCCGGGCTGATGGACTCTCTCCACCCCGAGTGCACAAATTTTTATGCACCGGGCCCCTAGTACTTAAGAAAAATGAGAAGAAGACTAAGGATACAGCTGAGAGTGAATCTTTACTTAAATGGTAAATTATTTGGATCAATTTAGAATCCTTATCTAAACTGAGGAAATAATGAATAGTTTGTTTTTTTAAGAGTAAAAGCCTTGGCCTTCTTCTTACCCCAGGGAGTAGGGTGAAGAAGCCAGCAGAGAGAGGGTAAATACATTAGGATATTCTGCTGAAGAGGAAGGTGAAGAATCAATGACTGAACTACATTCTTAGTTAAAAAAACTGAACATATATTTCAAATGTGTCAATTCATAACCAGCTCTAGCCGTGAGGTAAGAAATTAAAGTGTAACTAGTCAAGTATTTATCTAAATGAATGAAAGCATAATATTGAAATTAACCATCCCTTGGGGACGCCTACCATTCAATCCGAAAAACTGTATGCAAATGAACCCAGCCAACATGGAGGCCACCACTCACGGAGTAAATGCCAGCTTCCATTGCAGCAGGAGTGAAACTGAAACTGTCTGTGGGCAGCTCGGCTTATGCTGGCTCCATGCAAAACATGTTTGCAACAATAATTCAATCAAAGAAGCCTCGAGAGCTGAAGGAAACAGGAGGCCTGCCCTGTCTAGGAAGGGTAACATTGTGTCATTATAGAAGCCGTGAGGTGAAGCAGAAAGGAGGCTTTGTTACTAGGCCTTGGCTGAAAGGAACAGCATCAATTATAGAAAATAAACCCCAGAAACCTGCTTCCAGCCAGCCTTGCTGGGACATTGGGTCAATGGGAGCTCTGGGCAGCCTGATAGGGCTCCTCAGCCCATCACCTAGGCTGGCCACACTCCAATGTGTGAGGGATGCCGCTAGGGGGTTTGGCTAGCTTGCAGACAGCTATCAGCTCCTCATTCAGGCTGGCCAGCTACTACAGTAGAGACCCAAAACCTGAAGGGACTGTGGGCAGCCTGAAAATGTCCCTCAGCTGCTCGTCCAGGCAGGCCAAGTACAACAGTAGGGACCCAAAACCTGAAGGGACTGTGGGCAGCCTGAAAATGCCCCCCAGCTCCTCAACCAAGCTGGCCCCACCCCAATGGGGTGAGGGATCCCACTGAGGTGCTTGGCCAGCCTGCAAACAGACATTAGCCCCTCACCCAGGCTGCCCAGGTACCCTAGTTGGGACCCAAAATCTCAAGGGGCTGTGGGCAGCCTGTAAACGGCCCTCAGCCCTTCACCCAGGCTGGCCACACACCCATGGTGTCAGGGTCCTCACTGGGGGTCTTGACCACCCTTCGAACAGCCATCATCCCCTCACCCATGCTGGCCAGGCATGCTTGCAGGTAGACATCCACAGAGGGGTCCCAGACTGAGAGACAGCACAGACCGGGCCGAGGAACCTCCTAAGTGCACTAATTTTTGTGCACCGGGTCCGTACTATGTAAATAACAATGGCCATAGCGAGAAAAGCAGCGCTGAGGCAGGAATCTCTGGGGAAGCCAATACTTCCTCCAGCAGCAGTGTGGTCCAACCAGGGCAAAGAAGTCTTCTCTCCCTTATTTCCCTAATACACTCAGTCCCTGAGAACTGGAAGACACCTCCTCTCCCATGGGTACAGGCTGAGCTGAGGGACACCCAACCCCAAGGGCAAAAATTTTTGTGTACCGGGTTCCAGTATTTAAGAAAAATGATCAGAAAACTGAGGATGCATCTGAGAGTGAATCTTTACTTAAAATGTATATGATGGGGATCAATTTAGAATTCTTATCTAAAATGAGGAAATAATGAATAGTTTGTTTTTTTTAAGAGTAAAAGCCTTGGCCTTCTTCTTACCCCAGGGAGAATGGTAAAGAAGCTAGTGGACAGAGGATAAATAAATCAGAATATTCTGCAGAAGAGGAAGCAGAGGAAGGTGAAGAATCAATGACTGAACTACATTCTCAGTTAAAAAAACTGAACATATATTTCAAGTGTGTCAATTCATAACCAGCTCTAGCCTTGAGGTAAGAAATTAAAGTGTAACTAATCAAGTATTTATCTAAACTAGTAAAAGCATAATATTGAAATTAACTATCCCTTAGGGAGGCCTACCATCCAATCAGGAAAACTGTATGCAAATTAAACCAGCCAACATGGAGGCCACCACTCACGGAGTAAAGGGCAGCCTCCATTGTAGCAGGAGTGAAACTGAAACTGTCTGTGAGCAGCTCGGCTTATCCTGGCTCCAGGCAAAACATGTTTGCAACAATGATTCAATCAAAGAAGACTTGGGAGCTGAAGGAAACTGCAGGCCTGCCCTGTCTAGTAAGGGTAACATTGTGTTATTATAGAAGCCGTGAAGTGAAGCAGAAATGAGGCTTTGTTACTAGGCCTTGGCTGAAAGGAATAGCATCAATTATAGAAGATAAACCCCAGAAACCTGCTTCCAGCCAGCCTTGCTGTGACATTGGGTCAATGGGAGCTGTGGGCAGCCTGTAAATGACCCTCAGCCCATCACCCAGGCTGGCCACACAGCCATGGTGTCAGGGTCCTCACTGGGGTCTTGACCAGCCTTCGAACAGCCATCATCCCCTCACCCATGCTGGCCAGGCATGCTTGCAGGTGGACATCCCCAGAGGGGTTTCAGACTGTGAGAGGGCACAGGCTGGGCCGAGGAAACTCCTGAGAGCACAAATTTTTGTGCACCAAGCTGGTACTATGTAAACAACAATGGCCATAGGCAATTAAAGCAGGGCTGAGGCTGGAATCCCTGGGGAAGCCAATACTTCCTCCAGCAGCAGTGTGGTCTAACCAGGGTGAAGAGGTCTTCTCTCCCTTTTTCCCTAACACACTCAGTCCCTGAGAACTGGAAGACACCTCCTCTCCCTTGGGTACAGGCTGAGCTGAGGGACACCCAACCCCAAGGGCACAAATTTTTGTCCCCCGGGCGCCTAGTATTTAAGAAAAATGATCAGAAGACTGAGGATGCATCTGAGAGTGAATCTCTAATTAAAATGTACAAGATGGGGATCCATTTAGAATTCTTATCTAAAATGAGAAAATAATGAATACTTCGTTTTTTTCAGAGTGAAAGCCTTAGCCTTCTTCTTACCCCAGGGAGAAGGGTGAAGAAGCCAGCGAAGAGAGGATAAATACATCAGGATAGTCTGCTGAAGAGGAATCAGAGGAAGGTGAAGAATCAATGACTGAACTACATTCTTAGTTAAAAAAACAACATATATTTCAAATGTGTCAATTCATAACCAGCTCTAGCCATGAGGTAAGAAATTAAAGTGTAACTTGTCAAGTATTTATCTAAACTAATAAAAGTATAGTATTGAAATTAACCATCCCTTGGGGACGCCTACCATACAATCAGAAAAACGCTATGCAAATTAACCCAGCCAACATGGCGGCCGCCACTCATGGA
>PVJC01029178.1:0-22063 GCA_004026665.1 Murina feae
GCATGCTGACCTGACAAGCTCAGGGAAGGCCTGCATGGCAGTCTTGCAAACTCAGAGACCTAAAGTAACCACTGAAAGATCAGACTGAGGCCAAAAACCAGGAATACAGGCTTTATCAAAGGAGAAGGACCTGCCGGGCTGTCTCACAAGAGGAGAACAGCAGCACGTGCAGAGGTGGGCGCTCCTTTTGAGGTGGGGAATGGGAAGGGGTGGGGCTTAGTGTACTCGGCGCACACTGATTGGTGGCTTACTGCATTGTCCATATAGGACAATGGCTTAGGGTATTTGGCAGGTGTGGATTGGTGGTCCAATGTATAGTCCATATAAGGCACATGGTTAATCGCTCAGGTATTTCCAGGCTGCAGGTTACGTCATACTCCGCCCACCAGTTGGGGGAAGGGAGGATCTATCACTCCAGCTTTTGGTTATAGTAAAAAACTGAGAGTCCACGCAAGGTCAGGGGGCAAGAGTCAGTTAGGGGCATCTACTCGGGGTCTCAAAGATTCCGATGACATAGGTGTCTCTAGGTTCTGAATTCAAGGCCAGATAGATCTCTCCCACCTTCTGTTTGGCGAATGCCTGCATTCTGTTCTGCAAAAAAAAACAACAAACCAGTAAAACAGTGCATGAGACAGGGGCCAAACACAAAATTAGAAGAATAAATACCAGTGGGCCTAATAATGGAAGGAACCATGGAGTAAGTGAGCCACAGATGGCACACCCCTTTCTAGCTGGTTACAGCGGTGTCTTTGGTCAATCCTGTCCCGGAGGGATCTAATGTGATCTTTGACAATTCCTGATTCATTTACAAAGTAGCAGCATTCTTCCCTAAGAAAGACACAGGTACCTCCTTTTTCTGCTGTCAAGAGATCTAAAGCGCGCTGGTTCTGTAGGGGTACCGCTGCTAAGGAGTCTACCTGCCGTGGAAGGGATTCAAGGGAATTGCTAATGATGGAGATATCCTCTGAAAATTCAGCAATTTATGGTAGAAATGAACAGAGGAGGAAATGCCTCCTACACCTGTCCCTACTGCAGTGAGAACTCCCATGCCCACAAAGAGGGGAGCAAGGGCTGCCCTTTTGTGGCGAGACCTGAGGAGACCCAGAGGATTCATGTTCTCCCTCTGTTCTGATAGAAAGATTGGGGGTTAGGAAGATGTAAAGGCAGAGCGAGTGTGACAGGTCCTGGGGAACACAGGTGTAGGCTGGAGTCCCACAGAGGAGAAAAATACCCAGTAGAGGGCAGGCTAAGGGAGGGGGTAATTTATAGATTGTGCACAGTAGTAAGGTGTAGGAATAGTTGAGGTAGTGGTTTGAGAGGTATTTGTTAAACAGGTAGTGTTTTCCATATTAAAGAGAGAGATGTTGTATAGGATGCACTGAGGTCTGGTATAGGTAAGAGTTAAGTTAGTGGTCCAATAGGTTGGGATTGGAGTGGCTATGATGAGGGTTCAAGCCAGTGACAGACAAATCCAGCAGGACGTAGAGAAGGAGGGCTTGGTGTTAGAGAGTAGAAGGAAAGTTGTGTTGATGAGGGTGGGAAAAGGAGGTAGGTCCAGGGTTTGTTCCAGAGTAAAAAGTCGAAGGGTCCTTGCCAAGTAAGAGCCTGTGAGGGCTGATGGGTCATCAGGTCCTGGATGGTGCTTCTGAGCCTTCTTTGGGGATGGTGGGAGGCATTTGGTGAGCCTGAGAGAGGTAGGTATTGCAGTGAAAGTGGGAGGGAATGTTAGAATGGGCTGTTACCCAAAGGAACAGAGAAAGGGAAGGAAAGGAGCAGTGACAGCCAGGGACCTGGATATGAGGCTGGATAAAAGGCAGGGGTAGGAGGGAGCAGACCCTGCAGCCTGTTCCCAGGCCTCTAGCCGCTTGGATTTTAAAACTGCCGCATTTTCCCTAGCAGTGATGATTTCAGTTTCTGATACTAGCTGGACTGTTGAGTAAGAAGGCACTTACAGTGCCAGGAATGGCTTGGCCTTGTGGGGTAAGAGAGTGAAACTGAGGCAGGTGACTGTGGTTTGGGACAACTAGGTTTTATGAGGGGATACATGGTGGCCCTGGCTGGGCACTGAGGTAGAATCAGAAACGAGTGAATGGGGGAATTTAGTAAGATGCAGTGTGGCCCTGACCAGTTTGGCTCAGTGGATAGAGCGTCAGCCTGTGGACTGAAGGGTCCCAGGTTTGATTCTAGTCAAGGTCATGTACCTTGGTCGTGGGCACATCCCCAGTAGGGGGTGTTCAGGAGGCAGCTGATCGATGTTTCTCTCATCGATGTTTCTAACTCTCTATCCCTCTCCCTTCCTCTCTGTAAAAAAATCAATAAAAATGTATTTTTAAAAAAAGATGCAGTGTAGACATGAGGTGGCTAATGGCTGTGAGACTTATCCATCAACCCCCATAATAGAGACTGAGGGGTGGACAAGGGTCCCAGCGAATTCAGAGAGGGCAGAATAAGTGTGAATTAAAAAGGAGATCGGCTTGCCTGCCACCACAGTCGTGACCCGAGGCTCTGTCCTGGTGATGTAAGTCTGTGGGGCCCTGTCAGGGCCCGGGCAGCTTCTTCGGTGGCCAGTCCCAGGAGGCCTGGGAGCTCCAAACTGGATCCAGAGGGCGACCATGATGCACTGGCTGAGGTCCGACCTGGAGGGGCCAGACTACAGTGTGATTTCCAGTGGCCTTCCCTCCTGCACCTTGGGCAGGACTAGGTGGGGGTCTCGGGTTTGAGCAGGACGTGGCTCAGTGTCCTTCTTTGCTGCATTTGAAGCAGGGCTTGGAGGAGGCCTAGCCCCTGACTTACCTGCAGTTGGAGGACCGGCACTTTGGGGTTTGAAAAAGCCTCCTTCTGGGCTTCAGCCTTGGCCGGATCTTGCCCTTGTTTTTGGATTTGGGTCTCCTCGCCTCTATTATTAAAAGACCTTAAAGGTCAGGTTAACGAGGCCTTTTGAGGGGTTTGTGGAATTTTTTGGCGTATGTCAGGGAGAGTGGAAAAAGACCTGAGATGCCTCTCAATCTGTGAGGCTGGATGTGGACACAGACTACGCCCTCAGTTCCTGCTGCCTCCCTCAAGGGTAGAATGGACGCGGGAATGGGAGTGGCTGTTGAGGAAGGCAGTGTTTGGATGGCCTGAGAATGAGTGTTAGATGGGAAATGCTGTTTTGGAGCTCACGTTCTCAGGATCTGGGCTCTCAGGGAGGGAGAGAAGGCGGCTGCTGGTTAAGAGGGTCTGAAGAGAAAGAGCCGAGGTGGTTTTCGATTTGAGAAAGGTCAGAGAGGGAGAAGGGAATGGCTCCTGGGATAATACCCTCCGCCCCTGCAACCTCCCGCAAAGGGAACTGTCCAGCCACTTGTGAATTCGGTTGCTGGCAGTCTGGGGGGTGGAGATTTGGCAGAGAGTGCACAGGGGAAGACAGGTGGTTACAATTCTCACAGCATAGAGCGTGGGGTGCGGATTCTGCGGCAGGGTTCGGGGGGGCAGCAAGGCTGGTGAGGTGGAGAGGAATGATCAGCTGGGTCGAAAGAGTCAGAAGACAGAGAAAGGATCTGAGGACTGGTTTGAGGGGGTGAAGAGGACTTTGCAAGGAGGATCTGATGAATGGAACATGAGGAGTAAAGTGAGGGGTGAGAGTGGAGGGAAAATAAAACCTGTTCATAGGGATTTCAAAAGCTTTCCCTGTCCGGTGGCATAAATTATCTAGATCTCGGAGGATATTGGATTCGAAAGAGCCATTTTCGGGCCACTGAGAGCCATTGTCGAGTTTATATTGTGGCCAGGTAGAGCTTCTTTGGTTTGTTGTAGCCAGAAAGACCAACGGTCGAGAGATTGGTGAGGAGACACCTTAAGGGTGTGTTTCGAGGGGGTTTGGACCGAGAGGTCCCCATGACCAGAGGGAAGGGCGACGGGAAGTTGGGGAAGGAGCAAGGAGCGTCCTCCTGTTCCCTCAGCCAACCTGTAGTGAGAGAGAGACGAGAAAAGTTTCCAAGGTCGTCACCCCGAGACCTTTCCTATGGAATAGAAGAGAATTCCCGGCCAGGTGCCTGGGCTTTCGTAGAACGTAGAACGTGTAGCTAGTAGATGGGAAACTGTAGACCGTAATGCCCCTCCAGGTCACAGGGAGCGAGAGAAAAAAGTAGGGGAGGTTGGGAAAGTCCCTGAGGCCTACCGGTGGAAGGGAAGCAACGAGATCCCCACGTGTCCTAGTGTGGCAGGGTTTGAGAGAGGGTCCAAGGTGGGCCAATCAACTCAGAACTGTACCACCAAGCAGAGCCAGAGCAGAAGTCAGAAGCCCAGGGCCTAGGTTCGAGGATAACCCATACTCCCATTCACCTCTCCTGGGTTTTGACACCAGAATGAAAGATCAGGCAGAGGCCAAAACCCAGGACTACAGGCTTTATTAGAGGAGAAGGACCTGCTGGGCTGTCTCACAAGGAGAGAACAGCAGCACGTGCAGAGATGGGCACTCCTTTTGAGGGGCAGAATGAGAAGGGGTGGGGCTTAGTGTACTCAGCGCACACTGATTGGTGGCTTACTGCATTGTCCATGTAGGACAATGGCTTAGGATATTTGGCAGGTGTGGATTGGTGGTCCAATGTATAGTCCATATAAGGTACATGGTTAATCACTCAGGTATTTCCGGGCTGCAGGTTACTTCATACTCCGGCCACCAGTTGGGGGAAGGGAAGACCTATCAACCAAAAGGATGGCCTGAAATTAAACTTTAACTAAAAGCAGTTTATGGTGGGTAGTCATGTCCTAGGCCAGTATCTTCCCTGATAAAGGCCAATATTTACCTTAACTGAGCCTATTGTCTTTTTGCATCTAAAATAACACACCTGTGAAATGTCAGGGTAACTTGTAACTTCCCTTTTTCTGGACCCCCTGGAGCACAAACAAATTCCCTGGGCACCAGGACTGAGACCATAAATTCCTTTGTTGTTATTATTATCACTAGAGGCCTGGTGCACAAAAATTTGTGCACTTGGGTGGGTCCCTCATCCCGGCCTGTGACCTCTCGCAATCTGGGACCCCTCAAGGGATGTCTACTTGCTGACGTGCCTGGCCAGCCTGAGTGAGGGGCTGATGGCTGTTTCAGGCTGCCCTCGGCCCCTTCAGGGTTCGGGTCCCTACTGGGGTGTCTGGCTGAAGCAGGTATCTGAGATTTATTTAACTTCTATAATTGAAACTTTATTGCCTTGGTCCCCTGCTGGAAGCCTGGGTTGCCCCTGGCAACCCAAGGTCCCAGCCCAGCAGGTATCTGAGGTTTATCTTCTATAATTGAAACTTTGTAGCCTTCAGTAGAGCTCAGGGCCCACAGGGCCATGGCTTCCTCCATTGCCTGGGACAATTCCAGCTCTGTGGGCGCCACCATCTTAGTTGAGTTAATTTGCATACTTGCTCCTGATTGGCTGGTGGGCATGGCTTGTGGGTGTAATGGAGTGAGGGTCAATTTACATATTACTCTTTTATTAGATTTGATGTTAATTGCTGACTGTTAACTATCCTATACCCACCTAAGTACACCTACCTAAGTAAAAGAAGTATGTGTCTAACATTTTATCTTTTATCCAATCCCAGAGGTTTTCCCCCTTTCCCTGCTTTGCTTTCTCCTGCCTCCCTAATCCATCACCATTGAATTTCAGGTAATGCAATTATGTCTCCTCCTTTGATGTAATGTATGAACAAAGTGAAGACTGGCCATTCTCCAGAGCACTACCCCAATCCTTTGAGATTCTGCTTCTTGGCAATTGTTGACAGTTTGGCTCAAACTCACAAAAATTCTTTACAGGTTTGAATGTTTTTATGTGTTTAACGTGTTTGTTATATTCTGATTAACAGAACCACCTTTTGGTTTTACCCATTTTCTCTTGTTAACATCCAGGAACATGTGGTTGTACCCCAAGGGATTCAGAAAAAGGGAAGTTACAAGTTACCCTGACATTTCATAGTGATACGTGATTTTTGGACTGGAACATTCACTGTTCCCCGGATTCTTTGTCCATTGGAGTCGAAAGATGAATCCACGGACTGAAAATGGTATAGCAAAGATGAAGATTTATTGAAGAGCAAGTACAGACTCCCACATGGGGAGGGGGAAAGATTACCACTTCCTATTTCCATGGTTTATAAAGGCTGCAAGTCCCTGTGTCCTGATATCCCTTCTGATTGGTCAATATTCCTTTTTAAATTGGTTACTATAGTAACTCCTGAACTCAAAGGTCAAACATCACAAGGGACATGTGAGGCCCTCCTCCCTCATTGTCCTATTCTCTCTGGGCTTTCTTTCTCTTTATTTTGTAAATATAGACCTTTTGGCTACTCCCAGTTCCCTTGTCTTATGGAAATGTAACTTTGGCTGCTCCCTTGTCTTATGGAGAGGTAACTGCAACTGGCTTCCTTGTGTTATGAAAATGTCCCTTCTCCCAGCTCTTTTGTCTTATGGAAATTTAACTTCTTCTAGTCTGTAGCCCTGTGTTTTTTTTCATGGACCCCCCAATTGTAAAAATTCCCTAAACTTGCCTGTATCCCCCTAAAAATTCTGATTTCAATAGGTATGTTATTAGATGCAAAAAGACAACAGGCTCAGTTAAGATAAAGATTAAAATTGACCTTGTAAGGGAAGATATTGGCCTAAGACATGACTACCCACCATAACTGCTTTTAGTTAAAGTTTTCATTCTAGACCTTCCTTTGTGGTGACTTTAGTTCTCTGACTCTGCAAGACGGCCATACAGAGCTTCCCTGAGCTTGTCAGGTTAGCATGTGATGTGGCCCCTTTCACCCATACTCTTGTTTTTCTATCCTGTTTTAGTTATTATTATTATTTTAATGTTTTATTGATTTTTCACAGAAAGGAAGGGAGAGGAATAGAGAGTTAGAAACATCGATGGCATACATATAAGCCAAAACAATGGACTCAGACAATAGTTATTGGGGTTATTGGGGCGATGAGGACACAATTGTAATACCTTGACCAATAAATAAATTTTAAAAAAAACATTGATGAGAGAGAAACATTGATCAGCTGCCTCTTGCACACTCCCTCCTGGATATGTGCCCGCAACCAAGGTACATGCCCTAGACTGGAATAGAATATGGGACCCTTGAGTCCAGAGGCTGATGCTCTATCCACTGAGCCAAACCAGTTAGGGCCTATCCTGTTTTATAATCAACAGTCTAATATTTATTATCTCCTTCCTCCTGAAAGCTTAGGATATAACTTGATCTTCTTTTCCTAGTTAAAGTATAAGGTTAGGTTATGATTTGAGAGCTTTCTTTACTTTTAGTACAAACAAATTTCCAACTATAAATCTCCCTCTGAACACTGCTTTCCCTGCAGCATGTAAGTTTCTGTATGTTGCTTTTTCATTTGTTCCAAAGCATCTCTAATTTCCTTTGTGACTTCTTCTTTGACCCTTTGGGTATTTAAGAGTGCCTTATCAGTGGAGTTTCAAGAAGGGGGTGGAGTGTATTGATAAGGGCAGAAATAGAATGTTGAGGACCAGCTATAATTATCCTATCCTAGAGGCCCAGTGCACAAAATTTGTGCAGGGGGGGGGGGGTGGACTGGAGGTTCCTCATCCCAGCCTGCCCACTCTCACAGTCCGGGAGCCCTCAGTGGATGTCCTACTGACAGCCACAGTCTGGCAGCAGAGACTCAGAGCAGGCGCCCTGTGTGTGAGTGTGTGAACATGTATGTGTGCGTGTGTATGTATGTGTTCCCTGCTGGGGGCCTGTTCCCAGCTGCATCAGAGGCTTGCAGCAGGCACAGTGTATGTGTGTCTACTAGGGGCCTGCCCCCAGCCTCACCACATAGGCTCTGAGCAGTTGCCCTATGTGTGTGTGTGTCCCTGCTGGGGGTCTGCCCCCAGCTGCATTAGAGGCTGGGAGCAAGCACCCCATGCGTGTGTGTGTGTGTGTGTGTCTGCTGGGGGTCTGCCCCCAGCCACACCATGGAGGCTTGGAGCAGGCGTCCCTCTGTGTTGATTTCTCAGGCTCCTGGCCCCACCTGCATGTTTTTCTCTCCCTTGAGGTATGGCCAGGGTAGGGTGCTGTCTGCCGGCCCTGCTTGCCTGCTTGCCTGCTCACAGATCACCATGGTGACCTAGGAGCAGGCCCTGCTGGCAGCTGCCTACGGGTTGCACTTTCCTGCTCACAGATCACCACGGTGACTCGGGAGCAGACCCTGCTGTGTGCTGCCTGCGGGTTGCACTTTCTTTTTCACGGATCATCACACTGTGGCGACACGGTAGCAGGCCCTGCTGGGGGCTACCTGCTGGCTGTGCTTGCCTGCTCAAGGGTGGTGCAACCTGCTCCCCTGTAGCTGAGGCAATGCCTGCTGGGCTCACATTGCCAAGGTGATGCCGCCAGTGTCCTGCCCCACTGCTATGGGTGCTGCCATCTTTTATCACAGAGTGATGGTTAATTTGCATATTACTCTTTTATTAGATACTAGAGGCCCTGTGCACAAAATTTGTGCACTCGGGGGGGAATCCCTCAGCCCAGCCTGTGCCCTCTTGCAGTCTGGGACCCCTCAGGGGATGTCCACCTGCTGGCATGCCTGGCCAGCCTGGGTGAGGGGCAGAGGGCCATTTCAGGCTGCCCACAGCCCCTGCAGGGTTCGGGTCACTACTGGGATGCCTGGCTGGAAGCAGGTGTCTGGGATTTATTTAACTTCCATAATTGAAACTTTGTTGCCTTGGTCCCCCATTTGAACCCTGGCAACCCAAAGTCCCAGCCCGGCAGGTGTCTGGGGTTTATCTTCTATATTTGAAAATTTGTAGCCTTGAGTAGAGCTCAGGGCCCACAGCACCCTGGCTTCCTTCATTGCCCAGGGCAACTCCAGCTCTGTGGCTACTGCCATCTTAGTTTAATTAATTTGCATATTTGTTCCTGATTGGTTGGTGGGAGTGGCTTGTGGGTGTGATGGAGTGAGGGTAAATTTACATATTACTCTTATTAGATTAGATCCTATCTAATAAAAGAGTAATATGCAAATTGACCGTCACGAGATGGCTTCCCCCATGTGGTCAAAGATGGCCACCACAAGATGGCCAGCAAGGAGGGCAGTTGGGGGGACCCAGCTGGCAGAGGAGGACAGTTGGGGGGTGGGGCAGGCCAGCAGGGGAGGGAAGTTGGGGGGAACCCAGCCTGCAGGGGAGGACAGTTGTGGGGGACCCAGGCCTGTAGGGGAGGACAGTTGTGGGGGACCCAGGCCTGCAGGGGAAGACAGTTGGGGGGGACCATCCTGGCAGGGTGAGGGAAGTTAGGGGTAATCAGGCCAGCACAGGAGCAGTTAGGCATTGATCAGGCTGGCAGGGGAGTGGTTAGAGGCAATTGGGAGGCGAGAGGTTGGGAACCAGCAGTCCTGGATTGTGAAAGGGATGTCCCAGATTGGAAAGGGTGCAGATTGGGCTGAGGGACACCACTCTCACCCCCCACTCCCACTCAGTGCAAAAATTTTATGCACCGGGCCTCTAGTAGGATAATAAAAGCCTAATATGCTAAGTATCCAGTCATCCATTCAATCAATCAAAATGTAATGTGCTAATGATATGCTAAGGCTGTTCAACCACTCTCTGTGATGTGCATTGACTACCAGGGGGCAGACAGTTGACTGGTTGACCAGTCACTATGACATGCACTGACCACCAGAGTGCAGATGCTCCAACTGGTAGGTTAGCTTGCTGCTGGGGTCCGGCCAATCAGGACTGACTGAGACAGACTGGACATTCCCTGGAGCTCTCCCCAGCTGGCCAACCTCCCGTGTCCCTCTCTGACTCTGATTGTGCACCAGTGGGGTCCCTTGGGCTGGTCTGCACCCTCTCACAATCCAGGACCCCTCAGGGGATGTTGGAGAGCCGGTTTCTGTCCGATCCCACAGGCCAAGCTGAGGGATGCCACTGGTGCATGAATTCATGCACCAGGCCTCTGGTAAGAAATATTAATCCTGCTCTGTTAACCTGTTTGTTTTATTCTGATTAAAGAAGGCACATTCTGACTTGGAGTTGCCTGTGAGACCTGGGAACTCACCTAGAAATGTGGCTCATCCTCTCCATCCAGGAGCTGCCTATTATCATAGAAAGATTAACAGCCTTCTTGCCAAAACCAGAGCTTCGAGTCCTTTGACAACCCCCAGGCATACCCACAGGCCTTTCCATACCACAGGACTTTGCAAATCTCCAGGCCCCATTTCCTATAAACTGCCCATTTGGCATACCTTTTGCCTACTTCTACCCAATTTAAGCAGCTGTCTTATGGTGGGGCACAGAGCAGATTTTTGTGGATGGCCTGTGGCTCTCTCGTATAGCTGGCATTATTGGAATAAACACTCATTTATGATTTAAACCTGTCTGCTTAATTGGCTCAGGTAGTGATATGCAGCCCAGACCCATTGATTGTCTGGTTACAGTATGATCTGAGTTAGCAAGCACAGGTTGCTGCTAAGTAAATAAAGCTTATGAATGCTGGAGGCTGTTGGAATTGACTGTGTGGAAAATGATGTTGACACTGTCAAAGGCAGTGACAGTGGAAGTGACAGGAAGTATACATGTGGAACATATTTTGGTAATTAAGTCTGCAGGATTTGTCGATCAACTCACTGGCCACAGGAAAGAGAAATCAAGAATTACTTACAAGTTTTTGGCTTGAGTAATTGGGTGAATAAAAGTGACACATACTGAGATGGAAGAACAAGGCTTATTTTACTTCTTTGCTGATGATAAAGAATGTGGAGTTGTTTTGAAAACTATAAGAAATAAAGGGGGACCCCCAATTCAGGGTCCTGGTAGAACACGAAACATGCTCGGGAGCCAGGCTGCAGGCAAATACCTTTCCTCTTGCAGGAGGGTGCGCACTGAGCAGACAGACGGTCTGCTCAACTTTTTAATCCTGATGCACATGACCTGTCCTCACTCTTGATTGGAGCTCAGGCACATAGTCTTCTGCAATTGGGTAATTCAAAGGGAGGAGTGAGCCTTTGTCATTTCAAGATGGCCGCCCCCAGGGAGCTGCAGGTCATGGGGCCAACATGGCAGCTGTCTAAACTGTTCTTTGACAGAAAAGATGACTTGTTTATTCTCACAATTCCCCTTTTTCTTCATTTAAACTCTTCAAACTCGGCCGACATCCATTGACTTTCCTGCTCTACAGTGTCCAGGAGGTGACTAATTTGCTGTTTGGTCGATGCGGTTCCCATTACCCTTGAATAAGACTCCCCCCCTCCTCCACATGGGATGATGTGACACCCATCACTGCAGCTCCTAATCAAAGGGGCGAGTGTGGACACCGCCGCTCCTTCCACTTTCCAACCTTTGCTGCAGTGCATCGGAGAAGGACCCTTGATCTCAGGCTCCAGCTCACTCATCACTAAAGCTGCCGGTGCCTTAGGGCTCAGGGAGGGTCCATGTGCTGTGTTGTCAGGAAATAATGAGCAGCACTGGCTCCAACATGACACATCTTCCTCCTCCTCCTGCCAGAATCAGATCCACGGCCTACCTGCTCCCCCAGGTCACCCTGCTGCTGGCATCTAGCTGCTCACTATCCCTTTAGCTGTGTCTCGAGCACAGTTCACAAGCCTTTGCTGGTTCTAGAAAATACAGCTAATCCACCACATTCTTGTTCACAGTGGCCACCAGCACAGGACAGACTGGAACCCTGCAGCAACCCGATTTCCAGCCATAAACTCCTTGGCACCCTTCCTGGAACCCCAATGAGATCTGTATGTATATGGGGATCAAAGGGGGTTCCCTGGACTCTCTCCTCTTCCTAGTCTGTCTGTCCATTGAGAAAGGCTTACGATGTGCCAGCATGACAGGGACAGCCATTGCATCAGAGCGCAAGGTCCACTCCACCTGCTGGGCAAGGCCCAAGTCAGGGTCCCCCATGACACCAGCAGACATCAGCATGGGGTATCGACAGTGCAGCATGATGGGCTTCTGAGGATGCTTAGCCATTTATGCATCCGGATAATTTTCTCAAAAACTCTGAGCATTGTTTCCCCCCTGCAGAGGCAAGAGGTATAGTTTATGTCAGAGGATGCGGCCAGATAGTTTTGGGGAGTCCTTGCTCGTTACTTCTGTTGAATGGGAACAACAGAGCAAGAGTTGTACAGGAAGCATTTCCCCAGGGGGTTAGCTTACTTCCTTATGTAATTTCAAGTATATTGTATTGGTCTAATTTAGTCCAAAAATATTTCTTTTCAGGGAGAGAGTAGATCTTTGTGTCACCTCGGGGCTCTTGAGATGTCACAAAGCTGTATGTTAAATTTTCAAAATGTCACATTCAAAAAGTTGTCACATATACCCAGCTTAAAGATTATTAAAACTTAAACCAGTTGTAACATTAAAGATTTGGTCTTGATCACAGAGTTAACTATTTTCAATTTGGCTATTAAATTTTTATATTTTAGTAACATCACAGATACAATATACTTTGAATGTCTCAGAGAAAATGCTAGGAGAACATGCCTACCACCTGCCCATTTCCTTGCTGCCCTGCCCTCAAGGGTACAGAAGCTTCAAGTTGTGACTGCTTCATAGCCGGTCTTCATTCCACCTTGGCTGGCCTGCACAGGTTTGTGATATCACAAGCAGGCAAGGGCCACCCGCTTTCCATCCATGTACTGTCCCATTCCAGTCCTGTCCCAGTTAATACCAATTCTGCCAACCAGATGTTTAATGGACATGATGCTGGGAGGGGTTTTGCCGCCCTGCCAAGTTCGGCAACTACTGCCTCCATTTATGCCACTTGGAAACTTCTAGGCTTTTGCTTAAAATAAAATGGCCTTCTTTTCCCCCTCCCACTTTGCCTCAAGTGGGGAAGATAATGGTTTGTTAGGCTTGGAATTAGCTGGCCTTTGCTTTATCTTTACTGGGTTGCAACCTTCACAAATTGTACACTTTTAAATTAGCCTTAGAATCTTAAAACTTTAACTCACCATAGCAAAATCATAAATCAGGGAAGAGCAAATTAAAGTCCCTAAAAGTTAGCCAAAATTGCATCACATACATACAGACAGAAATCTCAGTAGCTAACAGTATCTGGTGGGCCAATGCCGTGCCAGGGAGAGCAGGATGAATCCCCAAGAATAAGGATACTTGGCAGCTGCTGGGACATTCCTGCAATCTCTGTCACGGGTTCAGCCTCACCACACATAACTGGGCTTCCCCAAAGCAGGACTTGTCCCATCTTTAAACAAATCAAGCAAAAAAATTAAACAAAAAGCAAAGAGACATAAAACATCAACAAACACTCTCATACAGATGCGTGCAACGCTAAAAGTTTACACCAAGAGCAATGTCTTCTGTTCCTATGTCCGGAATTTGCCTCCCCAGAATCTCAGTATTCTCCCAATGGTCTATTTCAAGGGAATGTATTCCCTAGGCCTAGAATTCCTGCTTCCCATCCCTGACAGCTCCTTGTGACTATGTACTCAACCCCCCATATTGGAGGTTTCTTGTACTCCCCGAGATCTGCTTTGTCCCTCTCTGGCTGCTTCCCTTGCAGGAGAATGGAACCACAGATCAGAACTCCGCACTCGCTTTATGTCCAAGACACATCCCAGTCACATATGCCCAACCTCCGAGGACACCCAGTCACCAAAACAGTGCTTAGTCCAATTCCCACCTGGGCTCATGCATGAGATTTTCAGATTGCTGAGGGTCTTGCTTCTGCATTGCTGGCTGATTCTCGATCCTGAGCTCTTAGTCAGCCCAGGGTAATGGCTGTTCCTCCTCACTGAGGCTGCCACAACTTGGTAGTGGGGCTCACCTCCTCAGGAGAGGGCTTCAATTTCCCTGTGATGACTAGTGATATCCTGGATGAGCCTCCAAATTGTCAGAAATAAGGTGAGCCCCCAAATTCAGGTGTCCTGGTAGAACACAAGACACACTCGGGAACCAGGCAGCAAGGCAAATAGCTTTACTTCTATGTAGGAGGGTGTGCACACATGGTCTGGAAGCACATGCACTGAGCAGTGGTCTGCTCTGCTTTTTTAAAAAAAATTTTTTTAATATATTTTTTATTGATTTTTTTCTACAGAGAGGAAGGGAGAGGGATAGAGAGCTATAAACATCGATGAGAGAGAAACATTGATCAGCTGCCTCCTGCCCACCTCCTTCTGGGGATGTGCCCACAACCAAGGTATATGCCCTTGACCAGAATCACACCTGGGACCTTTCAGTCTGCAGGCTGATGCTCTATCCACTGACTGAAACCAATTAGGGCTCTGCTCTGCTTTATAATCCCTGAAGCATGTGACCTGTCCCTCACTCTTGATTGGAGCTCAGGTGCACAGTCTTTTCCAATTGGCTAATTTAAAGGGAGGTTTTGGCCTTTGCTATTTCAAGACGGTGGTCCCCAGGGGAGCTGCAAGCCGTGTGGCCAACATGAAGACTGACTGCCACTTGCCACACAGCACCCTTTGGGCAAGGTGCTTTCTCAATGTTCCCAAGCTTCTGCTTTTTCATTTGTGAAAAACAGAAATACTAAAACTCATCTGCTAGGATTTGTTGTGGGGATTATGTTGAAAGGGAAAATGGGGTGGGGAGCTTGCAACCTAGTTCAGTATCTAGTTAAAACTACCCCTCTCTGACTTGGGCAGAGCTGCAGAGATTAACCTCAGGGCCCGCCACAGCTGACTTGTGGGAAGCTGCAGAGCATGATCCCAAGGCCCTCCCAAGACTGTCTTGGGCAGAGCTGCGGGGACCCTCAGGGGCTGCCACAGGAGGAGCTATATGGGTCAGAGCCTCCTCATGAATTCAGTTCAGGCTTTGGATCTGGAATTCCCCTGGACTAGCAGAACTGCAAAATGAAGGTTAAACTTTCCTCCCTGAGTGCTGGCTGATCATTCTTCTGTGCATTCTGCCACAACAATGTGCCTGGCACCTGGTTGGTCCTTCCTCAAGTGGACAGATTTGTACAGATCTGCCACTCCCTCTCACCCTTGCCCTGCCCATCACCACCAGGCTGATTGGAGAGCAAGATGCCACATTCCTGGAGTCCTGGCCTCCCTGGCTCTAACACCCAAACCTTGAACCAGAGTCACACTTCTGTGAAGACCAGCTGGAGAGCTCTATCCTGGCTGCTTGGGTCAGGGTTCACCAGGAACTTCTGTCTCTGTCACCACAAGCTCCCTGCCTGAGTGACTGACCTGAGTCCTGTGGACGAAAAGGGCTATATGCTAACCTGACCAGCTCAGGAAAGGCCTGCATGATGGTTGTACAAAGTCAAAGACCTAAAATAACCATAAAAGATGGTCTGAAAATTAAATATTTACTACAAACAGGTTATGGTGGGTAGTCATATCCTAGGCTAGTATTTTCCCTGACAAAGATCAACTTAAATCTTCACTAAGCCCATTTGTCTTTTTGCCTCTAAGATAACATATTGGTGAAATGACTGGGTAACCTTTAACTCCTCCTTTTTCTGGACCCCTCAGGGCACAATAAATGGCACCAGGACATTCCCTCATTGTTATCAAGTTAATTGTCAACTGTTAATTATGTGAAATATCCTGTATTCATCTGTGTAAAACAAGCATATGTCCCTCATTTCACTTTTTACCCTCCACTTTGCTTTATCCTACCTCCTCAATCTATCACCCATGAAGGTCCTATAATCCGCCTACATCCTTCCTTTGATTGCAATGTACAAATAGATATGTAACCCGCCATTCTCCGGAGCATTATCTCCATTTGTTGAGGTTCTGCTTCCCGGTATATGTGGACAGTTTGACTCAAATAAACTCACAAAATTCTTTACAGGTTTCAGTGGTTTTTTACATTAACAGTTCTAAAGTGAACCTCACAGGAATAGAAATCTGCAACCTGAGTGCTAGGCAAAGGCCTCCGCCTGCTGGGGGCTGGGCTGGGGATGGAAGTTGGGTTCCCCATTCCATTTCTGTCTCCATCTTTAAGCAAGTGGCTGATCATCCAACTTAGTCACTGGCATAATGAAAGGGGGACGTTTGAAGATAGATAGGATTGTCCTGAAAGAACTAGGGGTTCTTCCACAAAGGCCCTTTACCCACAGTTCCTGAGAACTTCAGTATTCCCGTTGCGGGAAGGCAGAGTTGAGCAGTAAGAACTCACCATAGGTGGCAACACAGTCATCAGCCCACTTTTTCCTCACCCACATCAGTGAATTTGGAAACAAGGTGAAAATGGCTGCAATTTGCATCAAAGGGTCATTTGAATCTAGTGCCAGGCAGAGGGGGAAGGGGGTGTTGGGGGAGGGGGCTGATTCCTCAGCAAGTCTTTTGATCTGAGTCTCAATTTCCCTGTTGTAAAATGGTAATAATACTGGAGTGACTCATTAGTGTGAGAATGAAATGGAATGCAGCAGATTTTTTTTTTAATTCAACAACAAATATCCAAGACCTACTGTGTGTAGGGTCTATATGCTAGGGACTAGTGAGACATTAATAAATAAAACAGAAAAGACAACAACAACAACAGCAACAACAAAAACAGCCTAGCCAATGTAAAAAAAAAAGAAAAGAAAAGAAAACTGAGATACTTGTTAGTCCGAAGGTTTCCCAGGTTTGATTCAGGTCAAGGGCACATGCCTGGATTGCGGGCTCAGTTCCCAGTAGGGGCTGTGCAGGAGGCAGCCAATCAATGATTCTCTCTCATCATTGATGTTTCTCTTTCTCATTCTCTCTTCCTCTCTGAAATCAATAAAAATATATTTAAAGAAAAAAAAGGACATTCTAACTTTGCTGGAAGTTGTACATCCCTGCCCCCCGCCCCCCTCACCTCTCCCCTGACCTGGGAGTCAACCTTGGACCTGGGAGTCAACCTTGGAGTGTGATATATTCTCACTCAAGAGAATTATCATGGAAAGATTAACAACTTGTCCTAACATTGGAGTCCCTCCCTAGCTCACATTGCCTACTTCCCCATGCCTGTAATACCTACTTCTCCATGTAATCCTTGTCCTACTCTATATACGGAGCTGGCTTATAGGGGGCTGCAGAGCAATGTTTGTGGGTGACCTGCTGATCTCTCATATTGCCCTCAGTATTGGAATAAACGCTCATATAGGATTCAACCTAGTCTCTGCTTAATTAGCTCAAGTAGTGACAAGCAGCATGGACCTATTGATTGGTTACAAAAATGTAGTCAAGTGAGTTAAAGTGGGTAGAGGAAGAATTGCTGAGTGTGAAAAATGACTCACTTGTCCAAATTTCAAATGATGGACTGGAAAACAAAAACATGGAGAAAATGAAACTTTTAATATACTTTCAAGAGTGTTGTACAAGAACACATGAGGGGCAGGGAACGTAGCCTATTTATGTAGTCTCTCTTCCAGTTCCTCATTGGCTGAGTCCTATGAGATCACCTGTTTCCTCATACGTTGCCTAGGTCTTGGGGCCAGTAAAATATTGGGCTAAGACCTTTCTAGCTGTCTCTACCTCCCTTTGTTTAGGGGAATTTTCCTGGAAAATGTGCTATCAGCCATATGCGCAGCTCTCACACCTTTTCCCCACCCCTTACATCCTATTTGCTCTGGGGAAATTCTGTAACCATCTGGCCACATTCTGTTTCTTTTCTATGAAGATGAATCAAAGGTATGTTTCTTTCAAATTCCCTCCTCTTTCTCTTACACTGATTCTATCTTCATTAGCTGTTCTAAAACCTGTTGGCTTTCTTAGAGGAAGGGAGAGGGAAAGAGTCCACATAGAGTCCTTCATTGCCAGATTCAGAGCAGTTGGAGTGGGGAGAAGCATGTCTCAGGGTCCTGTTGACTTCTTCAGTTGGCCCATGGTCCTTGCTTTGCTTATGTCTGTCTAACTGCCTACCACATCCTGCTCAAGGATCTTGGCTCTGAGTTCTGTCCAGGAAAGGGGGCATCGGGGCTTTTAACTGCTTCCATGCTGAGGAGAGATGAAGGCTTCTCTCAGAGCCAAGAGATCCTTGCTCTCTGTCAGGGATGCTGAGGCCTGAGCATGGAAGGAGGTGGGCTTGTAACCTAGTGGAGACAAACTGTTATAAAATTTAGTATTATTGGGCAAAAATTAGAACTGCAAGAATTATAACAAATGGTCTGGTGGAAGGAAAAAACATTTCAATTCTAATAATTCTCTATTGAAATATAAGTTTTCTCCCTAAAATCACCTTTTTTATTAATGAGCCAAATTAAGACCAATTTATCTATTGCACTAAGTCTAGTTTCAATTTGGCCTAATTGTTTCCATAAACACAACAAGAATAGCAATTGACCGCCTTTCCTGGAATTTCATGATTGAGTCTGTGTACGGAATGGGCCACATGCTAACCTGACAAGCTCAGGGGAGGCCTGCATGGTGGTCTTGCAAGCTCAGAGACCTAAGTAACCACAAACGATGGTCTGAAATTAAACTTTAACTAAAAGCAGTATGGTGGGTAGTTACATCCTAGGCCAGTATTTTCACTGACAAGGTCAATCTTTACCTTAACTGAGCCTATCTGTCTTTCTGCAGCTATGATAATTTACCCTTGAAATGTCTGGATAACTTATAATTTCCCTTTTTCGGGTTCCTTCATTGTTATTGTATCATGTTCATTGTTGATTGTTGACTATCCTGTACCCACCTAAGTAGGGGTCTATCATTTTACTTTTTATCCAACCCCAGGGGTTTTCCCTCTTTGCTTTCTCCCGCCTCTCTATGGATTTCAGGTAACCCACCTAAGTCTCCTCCTTTGAGTGCAATGTATAAAAAGAGATGAAAACCTTCCATTCTCTAGAGCATTATCCCTATCTGTTGAGACACTGTAGACAGTTTGGCTCAAATAAACTCAAAAATTCTTTACAGGTTTCAGTGTTTTTACATTAACAAGTCTCTATGTGCCTGTCAGGGTAGAGAAGCTAAGCCATCCAGCTGCTGTCAGGCCTGCCTGCTATATCTGCAGGGTTAAGCAAATTCTTCACCAAGACCTGTACCTGCAGCAGCTCCATCTGGCCCCTCCTCCTAGGCTTCAAGGCCCATCACAGCAGCCCTCCTACTGATGCTGAAAAGCCATTTGAAATATATGGTCATAAACTAAAGCTTGATTATGTAAGTTTTCCCTAGTGATGTTCAGATTGAAGAATGAGGAGTGTGAATTAGTGGATCAAGTCAAGGAGGGAGGGCAAGAGTATAATTTTGTAAGGAGTCTAGAATGGGGAAGGAAGAACAGGAAGGGTCACAGGCATAGCAAACCACATGGGACTACTGTAGAGAGTGTGGACAAAAAGGGGCCTTATGCTAACCTGACAAGCTCAGGAAAGGCCTGCATGATGGCCTTGCAAACTCAGAGACCTAAAGTAACCATGAAGGATGGTCTGAAATTAAAAATTTAAAAAGCAGTCTATGGTAGGTAGTCATGTCCCTGAATAAGATTAACTTAGATCTTTACTGAGCCTATTGTCTTTTTGCATCCAAAATAACATACCTGTGGAATGTCAGGGTAACTTATAACTTCCCTTTTCCCAGACCCCTCACAGACAACCAAGGCACCAGGGTGGCAACCACCAATTCCTTCACTGTTATTGTTATCTATCCTGTTAATTGTGGACTGTTAACTATCCTGTACTGCTGGAGGCTAAGTCCAGTGGGTCTTAATAAATTCGAGAAGCCCTCAAAAGGTTGAATGGACTCTTTCAGCTGGGCTGAAAGTCTGCATATTATTACCTGCTGCTGGAACAGGTGAGGGAAGTTCCCCCAACCTTTTACCAAACCTTACCTTTGATATATATTATCTGCTTTGCTACTGGGCAAAATGTGTGAAAAGCCCTGGGTGCGGAGATTCACGAACCTTAGTTACTAAAGCTGTCTCCCCTGGCTCCCCCAAAATCCCTCCCAAATTTATATTTCATATCTAGTCTATTAATTTATGTTGCAGCTCCTTCTCCAGATTCCTGAATCCTTGTAGATGCGGATAAGACTCCGGCGTGTACCCACCTATGTAAAAGAAACATGTGTCTATTTTACTTCTTATCTACTAGTAATCCCAGAGGTACCTGCCCCACCTTTGCTTTCTCCCACTTCCCTAATCTGTCACCAATGGATTTCATGTAACCCACTTACATCTCCTCCTTTGATTGTAATGTATAAAACAAAGTGAAAAACCACCACTCTCTGGAGCATCATCTTAATTCGTTGAGATTCTGTTTCTTGGCAATTGTCGACAGGTTGTCTCAAATAAACTCACAAAAATTCTTTACAGGTTTGAATGTTTCCTAGGATAAAAAAGCAAGCTGGAAAGCTAGGAAGGTAGGGGATAAGGATGTTGGAAACTGATATTCAGAGGGGCAATGACACGGGCAATGACATGGATATAGCAGCAGGTTTGGAAGGGCAGGGAGGAAGTAGGAACCTGGGCTGGATTACACACACAGTGCAGTAAGGGAGGAAGTGTGATGTATAAGTTAGGGTCTGGTATGTCTGGCCATAAATGAGGTAAACATGTCCACAAAGGGTTCTAAAAGTCTCACAGGCAACATTGAAATGCAACTCCTGAGTAGTCTTTAATAGTGTAGTAGACTTGTAACTATCTCTTGAAAGAGGATCCCTAGCATCCTATCAATAAATCTTAGCTGACAGTAATAATTGAATGAAGCTAAGAACAAGGCACTTTGCCACTGAATTGAAATACTGGTAGTATCCATATACTCTCATACCATTAGGCAGGCAAATAATAGTAAGGCTGCTTAGTATTATATTGTTCTTTGGATATCTGATTGGAGACCCAATGTTTATAAAATAGAAAAATAATCTTAATAAAAGCGTAATATTGAAATTAACCGTTTCTCCGAGATGGGATAAGCCATGCCCACCAGCCAATCAGAGCGGCTGTATGCAAATTAGCCCAGTCAACATGGAGGCCGCCACTCACGGACCTGAGTAAATGGCAGCTTCCATTGCGGCAGGAGTGAAAGTGTAACTGCAGCCCGCTCCGCTCCACTTATCCTCAAGCAAAACACACGTTTGCAACATAATAACAATCATAGAATCCTTGGGAGCTGAAGGAAAGAGCAGGCCTAAGAATAACATTGTCTCATTATAGACACCGCGAGGTGAAGCAGAGAGGAGGTTTCGTTACATGTCTAGGCCCCGGCTTAAAGGAACAGTGCATCAATTATAGAAGATAAACAAACCCCAGACGCCTGTGTCCAGCCAGCCTTGCTGGGACATTGGGTCAATGGGAGCTGTGGGCAGCCTTAAAGCCTGAAAGCGCCAATCAGCCCATCACCCACGCTAGCCACAGCCCAATGGGGTGAGGGACATTCCTGGGGGGCTTAGCCAGCCTGGAGACAGCCATGAGCCCATCACCCAGGCTGGTCAGGCACGCCAGCAGGTGGACATCCCCAGAGGGGTCCCAGACTGTGAGAGGGCACAGGCTGGGCTGAGGGACCTCCCGAGTGCACAGAGCAGCTGCAGGGCGGAACAGTGCAGGACCCAGGACCCATGAGTGGGAAAGAGGCAGCAGGGTTGGTAGCCTGCTTGGTGGCTGCCCAGGCGCTTTGAGGGGCACCAGGAAGTGGGAAAGAGGCGGTGTGGGCCGGGGGCCTGCTTGGCGGTTTCCCAGGCCCTTTGCGGGGCACCGGGGAGTGGGAAAGCAAGGCAGCAGGGTACGGATGAGTGGGAAAGAGGTAGCGGGGCGTCTTGGCCTGCTTGGCAGCTGCCCAGGCCCTTTGCGGGGCACTGGGGAGCAGGAAAGCAAGGCTGAAGTGGCCGGGGTCCTGCTTGGCAGCTCCCCAGACCCCTTGGCAGCACCGGGGAGTGGGAAAGGAAGGGAGCAGGGGACTGGTGAGTGGGAAAGAGTCGGTGGCCTGCTTGGTGGATCCCCAGGCCCTTTTGGGGGCACTGGGGAGCAGGAAAGCAAGCTCTTGGGGGCTGGGGGCCTGCTCGGCGGCTCCCCAGGTCCCTTCCGGGGATCAGGGAGCAGGAAAAGGCTGGCCTGACCACGAGGTGGGGTTTTCCCTGCTTTCTGGTGGCTGGAGGAAGATGGGCAGTAGGCAAGCTTGGGAGGCAGGCAGCACCCAGCCCTGGCCACAGCTCAAAAAAAGAGAACAACATGCAGGGGAGGGCAAGAGTTTGAGAGATCAA
>PVJC01029179.1:0-22080 GCA_004026665.1 Murina feae
GGGGCGGCCCGACATGCGTTGGGGGCTGCGTCCTCGCGGGCCGGGGCCGGGGGCCCTGGCCGCCGCCTGGAACCGGTGGGGGCCGCCCCGCCTCCTCCCCTGTCGCCCGGGGTGGCGAGGGGCCGCCCGGGGGCCGGCGGTGCCCTCGGTCGCCGGGGCCAGTAACCAGCTGCAGAGCGCGAATGACGGCAAGTACCGGGACACGGTGCTGCTGCCGCAGACCCGCTTCCCCATGAAGTTGCTGGGCCGCCAGCAGCCGGACACGGAGCTGGAGATCCAGCAGGTGCGCCCCGCCTCGGCGCCGCGCGGGGGGCCGGCGGGGAGGCCGGGGTGGCGGGTGCTGGGGGGATGGGCGGCCCCGGGCCGCGCTGGGCTGGGCGGGCGTGGGACCGGTCCGCGGGCTGCAGGCCCGTTTGGAAGGGGTGTGATCAGATGAGTGGGAACCACCCATTTTTTGGGGGGTTTGGGGCCTGGAACCTCAGTGAAGAACTTGGAGGTAAGTCCCTAAGTGGCAGCGGGTTGCCGCGCAGAATAAAGGGGTGAAGCCCAAGTCCCATGCATGTGCCTCTTGGGCAGAACCGGTCAGTGTGGCCGCCGTCCCGGCGGCTTGTGAAAAGTAAATGGATATGTTCACATAGAAACAAGAATTGGGTTAGTGCCTAGCCGGTGTGGCTCAGTGGTTGACCCTCGACCTATGAACCTGGGAGTCACGGTTCTATTCCAGTGGAGCCCCAGCCCCAGTGGGGGGCGTGCAGGAGGCAGCTCATGGATGGTTCTCTCTCCTCATTGATGTGTCTGTCCCTCTCTTCCTCTGAAATCAATAAAATTAAAAAAAAAAATTTTGGAGGGGGCGTTATGAGGACAAGTGGGAGCTTACCTTTGTGGTGTTAATAGATTCCTGGTTGGAATGATGACTTGTTTGCAGGACAGAGTTGCGTCCCAGACTGTGTGACTGCCTCCTGTGTGTTCAGTAGAATATTCTAAGGGCAGAGATGCGCATGCTAATTTCTCTCATTTTAGCCCAGTGGTTCTCAACCTTCTGGCCCTTTAAGTGCAGTTCCTCATGTTGTGACCCAACCGTAAGATTATTTTCATTGCTACTTCATCACTGTAATGTTGCTGCTGTTATGAATCGTAATGTAAATACTATCTGATATGCAGGGTGGTCTTAGGCGACCCCTGTGAAAGGGTCGTGCGACCGCCAAAGGGGTCGCGACCCACAGGTTGAGAACCGCTGGTCTAGAGTCTTTAAATATATCCCATGACACTCAGGATATATGGGTTAAGCAAGCATCGGTTAGCTTACACGTGGCAGTTACCAGCGTTCCAGACTGGCCGACTTATTCTGGCACCTAATTTTTGGGCGCTTTTTATCCAGAGCCTTCTGGATTCCAGGAACTGTGGCCGTTTCAGATGTTCTCTTCTTTTATCTTCACACCAAGCGGATGTTAACGTTTGTTTTCAAAGGAGGAAACAGGCCCATTAGGGCAAAGTTGCATTGGCCAAGGTCACGCAGTAGATTGCCCTGCGTGTTGTCTCAGACTTGGAGAGCAGCGAGGGCTGGGATTTAATCAGAAGTCTGTGAGGGCGACTATTGAAAAGTTTGGAGAGTCCTCAGCTGTCAGAGGGGAAGGGGGTTAAGGAGGCTGGTGAAGAACCTGAAGGGATTCAGCAAAAAAAAAACAAAAAAACAAAACAAAAAACCACCCCAAACCCCAAACTCACCCTAGACAGTTTGGCTCAGTGAATAGAGCATGAGTCCTCAGACTGAAGGGTCGTGGGTTCGATTCCAGTCAAGGGCACCTACCTTCGTTGTAGGCTCCATCTGAGCCTCCAGTTGGGGGCGTGGAGGAGGCAGCCAATCGATGTGACTGTCTCTCTCACATGGATGTTTCTTTTTCTTTCCCCCTTCCTTTCATTCTCTCTAAAAACCAATACTGATAGACACGGACAACGATATGATTACCAGAAGGAGGAGGGTAGTAGGAGGCAGAAGAGAATAAAGGGGGGATAGACGGTGATGGAAGGAGACTTGACTTGGTGGACGCACAGTACAATATACAGAGGATGTATTAAAGAGTTGTACACCTGAAACATATATAGTTTTGCTAACCACTCTCACCCCGATAAATTCAATTAAAAAAAAGTACTGAGTGCATTTCAGAAACATCACCGTTTTGTTTTAGAGTTGAAGACACTGGAATGAGATAAGAAATAAGTACTGGCTATGACTCATGGTAAGAATCAGAAATATGTGTTTATACGATGTTCAGACATTATCGCTCATTTTCAACAGAAATGTGGATTTTCAGAACTCTATTCGTGGCAGAGAGAAAGAAAAGTAAAGACGGAATTTTGTCTTCATGACGGACCTCCTTATGCAAATGGTGATCCTCACGTCGGACATGCTTTGAATAAGGTAATCGTAATTAAATCTATAAGACTAGGGGGGGAGGGATATTTAAATACACTTTACAAAAGAGTACTCGGATACTATGACAGCGATGTACAGTTGCATTGACACATAAAATGACCGTCTTAACAGAAAGCAGCAGTCAACTGTTTTGGTCCTGCGTGAAGAATCACGTCACTGGTACTTGCTTTGAGCTGGTTATTTTACGTTAGTAAATTTCATCTTAGTAAGTCATTATTGAGCACCTACTGTGTGCCAGGTGTTCTTTTAGACTGGAAATAATCAGTGAACAAAATAAAGATAGGTCTTGTCCTTCGGAGCTTATGCTTTTAGTCAGGGAAGATGTAATCAATAAGATAAATAAAATATGTTAGAGCCGCTATAGGCTGCATCCTTGTTTTTTTCCCGGATTCATATGTTGAAACCTAATCCCTAATGGGGTGGTATTTGGCAACCAAGGTTTTGGCTTTTATTGCTGTAGATATTTTGTACCTACTCTGAAATTTCAGAGAGGCGGAATAATGGCATATACTGGTATTTTTCTATGTCTGGTTTCTATCAAGCATGCATGGAGTGTTTCTGAACCTCATTCACGTTGTTTTAGATGTCAGTAATTGCTTCTTCTCTTCATTGCTGAGTAGCATTCTGTGGGGAGACTATACCACAATTTGTCCATCAGTTCTTGAGGTCTTTATTTTCACGCACACTTCCATGGAAAACTGGGAGAGGCTGTGGCTTTGGACATCTGTCTCTGCTTTTAAAACCAGGAATCTGGTCGCTAAAGAGATCCATGCTGCTCAGAGCAGCGTTGTGTTATAATATGGATTGTGTATGTTGCGTTAGAAAAGTAAGTTGTGTTGAAAACTTTCAACATTTGAGACATGTTGTACATATTGCACATTCCGCAGAGGACAAACTCTGCTGCTTAGTAGCTCATTTTTGAATTATTGCACATTTACATCAGTCGGCCAAAAAGAAAAGCATAACTTCAAATATCTGTTACTCTTCTTTTTTTTAAAAAAAAATATATTTTATTGATTTTTCACAGAGAGGAAGGGAGAGGGATAGAGAGAAACATCGATGAGAGAGAAACATCGATCAGCTGCCTCCTGCACACGCCCCACTGGGGATGTGCCCGCAACCAAGGTCCATGCCCCTGACTGGAATCGAACCTGGGACCCTTCAGTCCGCAGGCTGACGCTCTATCCACTGAGCCACACCGGTCAGGGCTGTTACTCTTCTTTTTATGCAGAACTTGAATTGGGAGATTTAATAGGTTACTTTATATAAATCCTTTTAAAATTGGGCTTCCACAGTGTTTTAAAATATTAAGAAAATAAGGTAAACTGTTGGGTACCCGCTTCATGTATGATGATGATTAGCATTTTCTTTGCAGATTTTGAAAGATATAGCCAATCGGTACCATATGATGAGAGGTTCCAAAATCCACTTTGTGCCCGGCTGGGACTGTCATGGGTTACCCATTGAAGTAAAAGTCTTATCAGAACTTGGCGGGAAAGCTCAGACTCTGCCAGCGATGGAAATTAGAGAGAAAGGTAAGTACCCCCTGTTTCTGTTTTGAAATGGTATTTGTAAACACTGGTTTCTTGGAAAGGTCTGGGCTTGATCAGAGAGACCTGTTTATTTTGTTTTTGTTTGTAGTTAGAATGAGACCTGTTCGAAACCAGTTTGTCACAGAAAAATCAGATTTGTGAGAACTTAGAAAAATTGACTTTTGTGAGAACTTATGTTCAGAGATTGAAGGAAAGATTTATAAGCATTTCTAAGTACATCGATCATTTCTTTAGTCCATATATATGTGTATGTGTGTGTATTTGTTTGTTTGTTTGTTTTTGTTGTTGTTAATCCTTACCCGAGGATATTTTTCCCTTGATTTTTAGAGAGAGTGGAAGGGAGGGGGAGAGACACACAGAGAAAAACATCGATGTGAGAGAGAGACATTGATTGGTTGCTTCCTGTCCGCCCCTATCAGGGCCAGGGATCGAGCCTGCAACTGAGGTATACATACCCTTGACCAGAATCGAACCTGGGACCCTTTAGTCAGAGTGTCGATGCTCTATCCACTGAGCCAAACTGGCCAGGCCTGGTTTTCATATTTTGAGATTATTTTGACCAGTGTTTTTATTTATTTTCCTCACCTAGGGCTGTTGACCTATTTCAGGTGATAAAACAAAAGTAAATTCTGAAATACAGATATATTTTAAATTATTCTCTTATTTGATTCAGTAGATTGGGTCGGCAAGGAATCTTATATTTGTATATGTTAAGCTATTGTACAGTTGGATGTGATTGTGAAGATTATTTACTTCTTGTGAAACTTATCATTGACTATATGTACTGCTTAATTTCTTTTGTATAATGAATTAGATTCTCTGATCTTTTCTTAAATTCAGAAATTTGAGAAATTCTTCTAGTGCATTGTTTTCTAAATGTAAGGTCATTGTACAAAGTCTAGAAAATACAGAAGATGGTAACAAAGCTAACTTTTGAAATTCTAGTTAATTTTAGAGTTTGAACATCTTTAACTTTCAAAATAACTTTGCTGTCAGGTAAACTTTATCATCTAAACTGTGTACAATACCTGCATTTAGAGAGATACATGCTAAGCCGTTTTTAGGAATGTGAATTTACAGGTTTTTCAAAGCCTTTTCTTGTCTGTATTTTGTTCAGCTAGGTCATTTGCTAAAGCAGCAATTGAGAAACAGAGAGCAGCATTTATTCGTTGGGGAATTATGGCGGATTGGAACAATTGCTACTATACATTTGACGGCAGTTATGAGGCCAAACAGTTGAGAATTTTCTACCAAATGTATGACAAGGTAAGGAAGTACTTTTTTCCTCCGAGAGTGTTAGATTGTTAAAGAATTCCAGGTTTTCATAGGCTACCTTTGTCTTTTCTAGGGCCTGATTTATCGGTCTTACAAACCAGTGTTCTGGTCTCCCTCATCGAGGTATTTGTGTGTTTTTGCTCATTAAAGGAGACGTTTTATGAGGCTTCCAGATCCTTATGTCTAATGTGTTTCCACCTCAGGACTGCCTTGGCTGAAGCGGAACTGGAGTATAACCCCCAGCACGTCAGCCGCTCCGTGTATGTAAAGTTCCCTCTCGCGAAACCTGCCCCCAAGTTGGCCTCTCTCATAGGTAAGGTTTATTCTTTGCTTGAGTTTATGGCAGCTGTGGGATTGGAACATTTGCTAACGTATTTGAAACTTTGTTCTCACAGGTGGTTCCTCTCCTGTCAGTGTTGTAGTCTGGACCACCCAGCCTTGGACCATTCCAGCCAACCAGGCTGTTTGTTATATGCCGGATGCAAAGTAGGTAGAGCATTGCATTATTTTGAACTTATTTCATCCTCCTTATTCTCTTAAAAGTTAATGTGTTATAACTTAACTGCGTTCCTATAGACTTTAAGGTCTTATTTCCAGTTTGTTTTTTGTAAACAAAACAGATGTAAGGGATGAAGTCCTTTGAAAAATAGTACTTTTGGGATTTTGAAGTTAGTTTTTCTAAAATGGCAGTAACACATTTTGAATGTTATCTGTGCCTTTTCTCCCCTCGTTGTTGGTAACTTTGTCCTGAACTTTTCTTTGAGGTATGCTGTTGTGAAATGTCCCACATCTGGACAGCTGTACATACTGGCTGAAGACAAAGTGACGCTGGTTGCTTCTGCTTTGAAAACAACATTTGAGGTTATTTCAACATTTTCAGGTGAAGATTTATAGATGTTCTGACTGTAGACATTTTGACTATCATCAAAATATTGCGTTGATTGAGGTACTTGGCTGAAGGCTGCTCATTCTGAATCAAGACAGATGTGGCTTCTGGTTTTTTAGAATGTATGTTACGGTGATTCCACTGAAGGAGACTGTACATTAAACATGATAGAGGTATAGAAAAATGAGAGCATTGACCAACGCACAAGAGACAGAAAAATATTTCTGCCAGATATCCAATGTAAAATTGGACAAGTATCCTTTCTACGAGGTAGAATGTACAAAGATCTTTTCAACTTTTTATCCAAAATTAAATTGCTAAAATCATTTTTATCTGATGTATTCAAAAGAACATGGAAGGAAGTAAATATACTTACTTTGGGTACATGATTTTATTAAGGAAATCGAGTAAATTCTGAAGATTAGTCCAAAAACAGTGCTTCAATCAAAACAATCTTTAGTGGGATTCAATTTGGGACTGGTCTTGAGATGTAACTATGGAAATCTAGAGAATTTTTAAAATTACCTTTGGCCCAGCTGGTGTGGCTCAGGAATTGAGTGTTGACTTGTGAACCAGGAGGTCATGGCTCGATTCCAGGTCAGGGCACCTGCCCGGGTTGTGGGCTCCACCTTCAGTAGGGGCTCTTTGGGGGGCAGCTGATCATTGATTCTTATCCATTGATGTTTCTATCTCTCCTTTCTTCCTCTCTCTGAAATCAATAAAAATAAATAAATAAAATTACCTTTGATCCTTAGAATGCTATATCTTTGAGTTTCTTACAAAAAAAAAAAAGTTTTTTGAACGAATGAGATATCCCAAAATGGAAAGATTGCCTTATAGAGAAGACCTCTATTTAAATGCATAGTTTCAGGCACAAGCCAACTAGAAGTTTAAACAGTCTTAGCAAAAATAAAAAGGATTTTATGTGAAAGGCAGCAGAGAAGCTACGGAATGTTTCTCACTTAGTATCATTTGGCCCTTCCCGGTGCAATAGGTAAGGAGGACCCAGTATATCCTTACTGTATACACCCCCTCTTTTCCTCCCCTCGCCAATCCCCTGCCTGCATTTTAAGTGCAAAATGTCTGCTCCCCAAGTTAGATGTTATGGAAGCCGAAGGGCATTCTCTCAAGGTTTTTGAAAGTGGTGATATTTAAGATCACTCTTCCAGATTATGTAATCGTTTCAAATTATTACTGTGCAGAGAATTAGCGGGTTGCTATTTTGAGCCACCATATTTCCGAGCAGTAGATGTAATTCCCATGGCTGGCAAAATAAGCTGGTGACAACTAGCTTACGACTGCTTAGGGTAGTAAGAATGTTGAACAGCTAAAGCAGAATAATTTGCATGGGGTCAGTTTTCTTTGCAGAAAGAATCTATTGTTTCCTATGAATCACTTAGAGCTCCCAGAGCAAGGGAGGGGGAAGCTGGGCGGGGGCCAGTCTTGGGCCAGACTGCTCCTCTTGTCTGCTGTTGCTGCTCTGAGACAGGTAGAAGAATTGCTAGGAGGTGATTCTTGTCATTATGCTTTTCAGGTGCCGATTTGGAAAATGGTACTTGCGCTCATCCCTTAATTCCTGATAAAGTCTCTCCGCTTCTACCTGCAAATCATGTGACCATGACCAAAGGCACGGGATTGGTTCACACAGCCCCCGCTCATGGTATGGAAGATTACAGTGTAGCTTCTCAACACAACCTGTCCACGGTACTGGTCCTCTTCCTTTTCAATCGCTGCTTTCGTAGAATTAAAGTGATAAATCTAGACACATCTTTCGTTTTTTATAGTAAACAAGCCCTTTCATCATCATAATTGTGAAATTTTTGCAATGCACTAGAACTTTAGTAATTCATCCTAATTGAGAAAGAGTTCCCAGACAACACAAAATCAGCGCAGAATTAAAATGGAAGGATGTATATGAAATGGGGGCAGCTTTTTCTTTCAGATATGAAGTCACGCAGACACATTACTTTGTCTGAAAATTGGCAGGTGGATTTTACCAGTTTTACTAGTTGAAAAGAACAGGTGTTTTTAAAACTATGTAGTCCTCTCTGAATTAATTTTACACACACCAATTACTTAGCAAGTTTTTCCATTTAAAACTCAAGTTTCAAACTCATCATTGTATGTGTACGTTGCCATAGATCCATAAATTAATAAAGTCAAATTAAAAGTGATGTTTTACTTTTTGTTAATAAACATTAGGTCTCTGCTTTAATAAGACGTTTTGCCTTTAGTGATGTAAGTGTATAAATTTACATTTCACTGAATAAGTCCTCAAAATTTCACTGTAGTGAAAGACTAGACGAAGCATGTCAAACTCGCGGCCGGCGGGCCACACTCCTTGGTCTGTTAGACTGAGATGTCTTATCTGTGTTGTCTTGCCAGATACTGTCATAAGATAAAATGTCTTGATGCTTTAATTTTTCAAAATGCCACTTCGTAGGATTGTTTAGTGGATGAAGATGGCGTTTTCACAGCAGCTGCAGGGCCTGACCTTGAAAACAAGGCCGTCCTTGATGAGGGGACGGATGCCGGTGAGTGTGGCGGATGCCGATACCATAAATCTGTATTTTCTGAAAAGTAGCCAGCAGGAACCTTGACTCATGCTCCCATTTTATACTTTCAACAAAAACAAAAGGCTAGAACGACATCTTATTTTGCCACGTGGTTTGAAATAGAGCGTAGAGCTGTTCATACCTTCCTTTGAAGATGCCCCGTTGAAGCAAATCCAGGTGTGGGCAGGGCCGCGCGCCCTCTGGAAGGTCTGCGGACGAATCCTTCCTTGCCTCTTCCGTTTCCGGCGGCTCCTGGTCACCCCTGGTTAGACCAGCCCGTGGTGGACAGCCAAGTCAGCTCACATTCACAGGGTCTAGGAGTGAGCACTTGAGCACCTCTTTTTGGAGGACAAAAAACCCACTGTGCCTGGTTTCTGCCGGAATACACGGTCAGCATTTTAAGAACCTAGACGTGTAAGGCTGTGACGCTGAAGTTCAGGTGTAGAATTCTAAGTGTGTCGTGTTCATCTTTCCTTTGAAGTGAAGGCCGTGGGATAATGCCGAGTCCGATTAAGGTTTTGCCAGGAGAGTCCCAGGTTATGCCTGTGGTACTCGGTAGGCGGCTACTCTTCCTGCACTGCTGGTGCAGATGTGGGTCTCCTGGGAGTACAGAGGGTCACCAGGGCTTTCATAGTAGTGGTAAATGATGTCTAACGCAAATTGTTGCTGACTTTTTTTTTTTTTTTTTAAGTTATAAAGATGCTTCAGGCTTCAAAGAATTTGTTGCTAGAGGAAGAATTGGTACACAGTTACCCCTACGACTGGAGGACTAAGAAACCAGTGGTTGTTCGTGCCAGCAAGCAGTGGTTTATAAACATCACGGAGCTCAAGGCCACGGCCAAGGTAGGAGGGCGTCCCGCTGCGGGCTGGGCTTCCGTGTTCTCAGGGAGGGAGGGCTGCTTTCTGATGCTCACTGAGAGGCGGAGGGCGGGTGCGCTGCTGTTAGGATTTGATCTCATAAAATCGGAGAATTTCATATCTGGGAGGACCTTGAATTTCCATCCCTCATTATACTCATGAGGAAAATCAGGCTGAGGGGTTAAGTGACTTACCCAGAGCCTGCTCAGTGCCATGAAAGTGGCATAGAATTGGGACAGAATGGAGCTTGGCAAATTGTTTAATCTCTCCGAAGCTCAGTTTCCTCTGTAAAGGTGATCATAACGCCTACCTCCTGGAATAGGTGGATAAATGTTTCGGGAACAGGAGTCTGGCCCATGAGGATTCAATACAATACTTTCAAGACCCTTGGATTTCCTAAGATTGAAATTTCAGTCTATTTGAAAAGTTGTTGCTAACCTTGGAACAGATGTTCTAAAGGTTTATGTGTATGCGAGCTCTTTTCACTTAATAAAATGTTGGCATGGGATTGTGGGGCGCTGCCAAAGCTATGCATAGCAATTTGCATTTTCTGAATATGCATTAAGTGGACAGTTGTGACATGGACTGTTTTTTTGTTTGTTTGTTCTGACATCCCATGAAGCCCTTACTTGTAAATGTTAAAATTTGTAACTTCCAGCTCTGCACAGACTTTTGGATGCAGAACATCTTAATCTGACGCAATATGCTGAAGCTGTTTTTAAAAAATGCCTGATATACAATTTTCAGTTGCTCTTTGCAGAGATAGACTACACTGATGTATTGCCATGCTTCTTTCGCCCAAGTTCAACAACAATCATCTTACGGCCCATTTTGTTTTTACCTAAACCCCTCCCACCTCTCACTTTTTATTGTTTATCCTCACCTGAAGGTATTTGCTCCATTGACTTTTAGAGTGGATGGGAGGGAGGAGAAATAGCCAGAGAAAAAGAGAGAGAGTAGAGGAGAGAGATAGAGAGAGATAGAGAGAGAGAGAGAGAAAGAGAGAGAGAACCATTGATGTGAGAGAGACACATTGATTGGTTGCCTCCTTCATGCGCCCTGAATGGGACCGGGGATGGACCCTGCAACCGAGGTACATGCCCTAGACATGCAGTCAAACCCAAAACTCTCCGGTGGGTGGGCTGACCCTCTAACCACTGAGCCAAAATGGCCAGGGCCCCCCACTCATTTTTTTAAATATATATTTTTATTGATTTTTTACAGAGAGGAAGGAAGAGGGATAGAGAGCTAGAAACATCGATGAGAGAGAAACATCAATTGGCTGCCTCCTGCACACCCCCCACTGGGGATGTGCCCGTAGCCAAGGCACATGCCCTTGACCGGAATCGAGCCTGGAACCCTTCAGTCCGCAGGCTGATGCTCTATCCACTGAGCCACACCGGTCAGGGCTCACCACTCATTTTTTCCTCTCTACCCACTGGATTGTTTTGAAACAAATTTCAGGCATTCTTTCTCCCATAAACATTTCAGCACGTGAATCTGAAAGATAAAGGCTCTTTAAAACATAATTCCAGTGGCATCATCACCACCTTAAATAAGTAATAGTTGTTCCATAACAAAATCAAGTATCTCTCAGCATCCACATTTCTAGGACCTTGAATGGCCGATTTTGTCATTCTGCCAGTAGGTGGCGCTGCAAATGGCTTTGGGGGAGAAGGGGTTTCCGGTGAGTGAGGAAAGGAAACAGGAAAATGAAAATATACAAATGCTTTTGTTCATGGGGAGGGAGATCTTTAAAAATGGAGTTAACGTATTTTGGCCTTTTTTGAGCTTATTACCAAATATTTCTGCTGTATAATTTGTGTTTTTAGTAATAAATAAATGAAATCAGATATTAATAAATAGATGTTAGTAATTTGCAGCTCTTGCGTTGCGGGGTGGGGGGCAAGGAGGGAGCATTCTTGAGAGATGAGAGATAGTCAGTACAGGGAAAGTTACTTCTTTTGAAAAGATGTTTTCATGTTTTAAACCATACTATTTGCAAATTAGGTTAGTATGCAGTCCTTGTTTGTCAACCTCTGACTGTAGTTTTTCTTAAGCATTTGAAAAATGATTGAATTCAACTTTGAATTGATTTTAACTGTAGTTTAAAGAAGTGTAATACTTCCACTAAACCTGTTATTGCTAGTTTTGGTCTGGTGCTTAGAAATGGGATAAAATCTCATATACCTAAAAGCTGCCATCTGCTCTTGATGCTCTCCGTTAGGTCCTTGTGGCCGTGGGTCAGCTGCCTCGTTTGCTCTGAAATGTGTAGTGTTTAAGCGAGTTTTTTGGGGAAGGAGAGTTATGGGGGACATGTGAGTAAGTATAAATATCTAAAGAAAAGAACTACATTAGGATAAATAGTGACGGTTCTAGAAAACTTGTTCTGCTTTCTCTCACTGGACTTGACTTGTGAATCAATTGCAGGAATTGTTAAAAAAGGTGAAATTCATTCCTGGATCAGCCCAGAATGCCATGATTGACATGATGGACAGGCGGCCATATTGGTGTATATCCAGGCAAAGAGTGTGGGGTGTTCCGATTCCCGTGTTCCATCATAAGACAAAAGACGAAGTCTTGATCAACAGGTAGGACTTCTTGAATATTTTTAAAGTGAGTTGATTTTCCTCAGATACGGAAAAATAGTGGATTGTTGAGAACTCCTAAGAGATGTTAAATAAAATACTCTAAAATAATTATCTTTTGTGAGGGGGGAATAAAATATAAATTTCTGAAAGATCCTTTCAGTATGATTGAAATTTGTACAGCTATGTTTTTTGTGTTTTTTTTTAATATATTTTATTGATTTTTTATAGAGAGGAAAGGAGAGAGATAGAGAGTTAGAAACATCGATGAGAGAGAAACATTGATCAGCTGCCTCCTGCACACTCCCCACTGGGGATGTGTCCGCAACCAAGGCACATGCCCTTGACCGGAATCGAACCTGGGACCCTTGAGTCCGCAGGCCGAAGCTCTATCCGCTGAGCTAAACTGGTTAGGGCTGTACAGCTATGTTTTTTCAATGTTTACACATAGCAACAGAGGCGCCCATGTTTTTTTTTCTATGAGAATTCATTGTTCCTGTGTGCCAGGCCGTGTGCGAGAACAAGCTATCGGGAACCCAGAGATGGACAGTGTTTTGTGGGAGAATCTCAGTGTGTGATTTCTCTTTATGAATTAGAGTCACTCTCTGTCTGAGTCTACCCTCCCTTTCAGCGGGAATAGTGTCATGTGATTGTGTAGATGCTTTAAAATTGAAGCAACTATGATACAGTTCAATGTATAAAATTGCATTTGTTGTAGTGATTACATTCCCAATTGAGTCTAATTTTTTTCTTAAGTTTTGGGTGTTGTTGTTTTTTTCATTTGGAAAGGTAACACATGGACACAGTAAACAGTTTGGAGCAGAAAAGCTTATAGAGTGCAAAGGAAATATTTCCCCAGGTCAGACACTTGACCCTTTGAGTTGGTGAATAAGACTCCCGTGGTCCCTGCTCGGAGGAGATGCCGGTCCAGCTGGTTTACCTTCTAGGAAGTCAGGGAGGCTGCCAGTCTCGTGTCACCCACCTATGCGGGAAGGGGAACCGTAATCGCTCCCTTTAGGAAGAGGTTTTTCCTTGTTCTGAGTAAATTTGGTTTAATTTGGTTTATGGACTTTGTATTAAGTTATTCTGTAAGACGAGTGAGGAGTGTTAGTGCATTGTGTGGGTCGTTTCACGTTTCCTTTGTGAGGATGAGTGAGGCTCTGAAAGCACGGAGGCCGACAGGTGAAGGGGAGCCAGGAGGCTGCAGGCGGAGGTCAATGGCCTGCGTTGGTTTGTCATAGTTTCTGTGAAAGGTTCTCCATTTCATCGTCAACACGAGCAGCAGATCTTTAGTAGAGCTTTTATGAAAACATGGATTTTAGAGTTTTAAAATGTTGATTAAAGTGGGGGTTTTTTTTTGGTTTGTTTTGCTTTAATCACTTGTAGCCCACACACGGGGTGTGAAAGTTCCTTTTCAAGCTGAAATACGCTTGTCGCTCCTTCACCTGTTGCCCCTTCCCAGGGTCTGACACCTCTGGCCGCATGGCCCAGGCAGCGCCAGAGGCTAACCCTGGGGTAAACATTGAACCACACGCCTGCTCATTTGCTTCTGTCACAGAGGTTGTGGCCTTTGAGTAGGCCTCGTGGAAGAGCTAGGACATCTGGGGAAGTGTTGGGATCGGCAGGAGCGGAGGAGCAGGGCCGGGGGAGTAGAATGTGTGTAGGAGCCATAATGCGCTGTGTTTGGGAGGGAATTTCAGAAAGATGAACTCCAGGACACATTGGTTGGGGCAAATTGTAGTGAGTCGTGAGTACTAGGTTAAGGAATTTAAGCTTTCAAGTAGGCATGAAGAGTGAGAGTGTGTTTTAGAAAAAGAAACTAGATTCTGGAAACCAGGAAGTCATGATAAGGCTTTTTATTACAATTATAATTTAAATTTGGAGCTAAGACTCTTTGAACCTAAATATTGTTGCCTATGTGTTGTTGTTTTTTAATTGAGAGCTTGATCAGATATAAACTACTAATATCTTATTGTCTCTAGTAAGAATTAAAGTTGAGATAAGTGCACGCAAGTGAGAGAGAGACAGACAGAGACAGACATTGATCAGTTGCTTCTCGTATGCCACTCCGACCAGGGATCGAACCTGCAACCTTTGGGTGCACAGGATGATGCTTCACACCAACGGAGCGACCTGGCCAGGGCAGAACAAGTGTTTTAGGGGATTTTCTTGAATTGATTGAGGTACACCCTGTGTGTATATTAGTAAGCAGAGCAAACTGACTCATTGGATTATTATTTAATCATGACAGTTAAATGGTACACAGGTTGATTGATCAGTAAGTTGGGTGAAATAAACGTGAGCTTCTTCAGAAAAAACAAGCAGATATTCATCAGGTACCATTTATGTTTTATTTATAGTCAGTGCATTTACATGGTTGTCATGGATTCTTTTTTGTGTGTGTTGCTTGCATGGTCGCTGTTGGTTTCTGATTCCGAAGTCGTAGAGATATACAGAATGTTGGCCTACAGAAATGACAGACACACTTAGCCACACTGTCTGTCAATTCATAGGTCATTTTCCTGTACACCATTCGTTAGTTCACAACTTGGCCCCACGCACGGAGGGCTGGGAGGGACCAGAGGAAGAGGCAGCCCACTCCGGGTTGGTAGGTGGCAGGTTGTGAGCCAGGGAGCTTAGCGGAGATGAGCATCGCAGTGACCACGATCTGCTCTCTTTCTTGGATGTGCCTTTATATTGTAGCGAGTTGGTAACCATCAAAAGTAACAGCATCTCCACTGGAAATTGGTACACAGTCCACATGGAGTTGCTGTTACACTTGATAACTCCACTACTTGTATTGAAAGATGCCTTCAGCTTTTCTTGCTGGACTTAATTCACGGAAGAAAATCTTATGAATGCATATTCTCAATAAGTGTAGTGGCTGGCATATTTGAAACTCTGATGTTTAATTTTGATTTGAATTACTGATCTCATCTGCACTTTATATTCATATTTGTAGTTTCTCAGATAATTCCCTTTCTGTCTTTAACATCATCAATCATTTTCTGAATCTGTAATTTAATGCCATTATAATTCAGGTAGAAATCTATTCCTAGTTAACAAAGATAAAATAAGTACTTTTTAGCATAAAAAAGATAAACTATAGAAACACTTGTTACCTAGGAAGGAAAAGAAGTTGTTAAATTCCTTTCACCATTTCAGATGATTATAATTAATTTAACAGTATTAATGCAATAGTTAACCTATGCATTTAAGGAACTTAGTAGCTCCTGATTTCTGGAAATTATGAGAAATTTCCTAAAAACAGGCAAGAATTTCTAGTTTGAGTTGGGTGTAAGCTTTGGCTCCCTCAAATTTTTACTCATGTTCATGGCCATTTGGTGAAAAATTATAATGTATATTAAAAAAAGAAAAATTTCTCCAAATAGGTTTCCTTCACCTTTCAAACATAAGCATAGCATTAAGGTAAAAAACAGCTCCCTTCTCTGATTTCAGTTGTTCCAGAATTAAATTTAGTACGTAAATAGGAAATATTTAGTCTCTTACCTTCATCGGGTAACTTACAGAAGAGAAGTTCTTGTAGTCCTTAGTATTTCTTGCTTCTGTGCAGACAAAACGCAGGACACACTGGACAGCACCCGTGTCTTCATTACCTGGCAATCCTAATGCTGCTTAATTTCCAATAACACGCTAAATAAGCTTCCAGCCTCGTCGATGTCAAAGTCCAGGGGGATTGGTTGGTGCTATAGTTGCTTTTACTGCCAGGGTATTTTCGCTGATTGAAACTGCGGGCCACGTATGCATGTGTTTAGATAAGGCTCTTGCGTAAAGTGCAAAGTTTTATGATGGACTTATCGCTTTATGAAATACAGCGTTAAAATGGAAGCATATAGGTTAAGTACTGATAAGCGGTTCCACCCATTCTCGTCGACAGTAATTTACACTGATCTTCAGGTTATAAGTTAACTGTTAAATATAGGCTATTATTAACAAAATGGGGGCATTCTTAAATTTCCAAAGATGAATTTTGACTTCTTCCTTGTATTTTTTTCTGAAGATTATTTGATATCACTAAAAAATGCCTATCAAATCGCTTTAAAATTTTTTAAAGCAGATCTCAGTTTCGTTATTAAAAACATTACACTTCTTAGTATTTATCTGAGGGACGTAAGGGGACCGATACCTTGTGCAATGATGTATGGGCAAGGAGGTCCACTCTATAAAAGAAAGAGATAACTTAAGTCAATTTCAGAAGAAAGACGTGCAGTCATTAAAAGTGGTAGCTCAGCTCTTAATGGCTGCCTCGTTCCCTGCGTGTGAAAAGCAAATCAATGGGGCCCATCCAATATGTGGCTCTTCTAGGTTTTGCTGCAGATCTATGAGTGTCTTTCGAGCAGTTGTGCAGCCTTTGCTTGTATTTTCCCCCAAAATTATCTTATCGGATTTTGTGTGAACATTAAATTTATTTCTATTTTGCAATCCAGCAAACCTCAAATCTGTAGGTTGGATGTGTGTGTGTTTATTCTTATTGCAAGTTTTGTTCTTAAAACTCTCTCCCAGCGAAAGTTTCTTAGGATCATTCAGACCACCAGAGTCCAAGTCAAGAGGAAATTGTCACTTTGTGACACCAATTCTGTGCACTTAAATTGTGATCTGTTTAGAATGCGAGGATGTTTTTCTCTTTTTGAAATCTGCATTCTTATGTATCAGAAATTTTGTTCAGTTTTTATCCTCTAACTCCAGAATTGTCTTTAATTTATTTTTGTTTTAAAAATGCAAGTAATAGTTGTCTACGGTCTCAAAATAGAATTGAGAAAATGTAGCAATTAAATCATGACTTTTAGTTCGACTAGAGGGGGTGGGTTTTTACAATTTCTTAATAACATGCCAGCTGCAAACTCAGAATCTTTCTTTGTTGTTTGGTATTTTTAGTTATCGACTGGGTAGAGTAATCGAGTATAGCTCAGTAATACTTATATTAAATCTTCATTGAGTTACCCGCTATTTAGGGATATAAAAAAGCATTGACTTTGGCATTCTCAAACGGACATGTCAAAAAAAAAAAGGGGGGGACATGTCAGTATCACCTGTAGTTGTAAGTTGCTTTTCCTGGTGTCCATGGAGACCGAAGCTCAGGAGAAGAATATGCTGTGCTCCTGTCAGAATCTTCTGAGTCGCAGGTGGACTCCGGTCACTGGACTCGGTGCTGGTTCTGTCAGCACTCATCTCCAGAGAGTCCCTGGTGCTCCGCCTTCACCCGGTTCCTGGCTAGTCCTTGTGCCTCTGCTTAGCAAACCTGAGAGATGGGGAGTGTGTTTACTTTACAGTGGTGGTCTTTTCCATGCGCTCAAACCATGACGTAGGAGACATCCTTTCAAGGCCTGCTCTCACTGTGTTACTGGCTTAGGCTCATGAGTGTTAAGGAACCAGGAGGCACAGAGCAGAGCCGAATGGGTTTTCTGTGAATCAGCTAGTGCTTAAAGGGGGCTTGGACAAGTATAGTGTATGGTGGACACCGAAATGTTTATTTTGATTAATAATATTGATCCCGACTTGCAATCCTATTTTCTAAGGGAATATGAACTTTGAACCATTGGCTTTTACTTTTGTACTATATTTTTATTTTATTTTATTTTTTGTACTGTTTGTTTAATCAGTGTATTTCCAACATTTAAGACTGGTTTTCTGTTTTATTTTACTGTTTATCTGAAATTACAACTGATTTTTACAGCATATCTACTGTACTTGTGTATAGTATAAGTATACTTTTTCTAATATCTCTCTTATTTAGGTTTATTCACATTTTTATTATAGTATATTCGTATTTTCTTAACTGATAAAATGTTCTGTGCAAACTGCATAAAATAGTAATAAGTAACTAAATATTGTCATATAATTAGTTATTGCAGAGTGTTTTATGGTCTCATCACAAAAGTTTATCTTTACTGTTAAAGTCCATCTAAAATGTGTGACTTGCCCTAGCTGGTTTGGCCCAGTGGATAGAGTGTCCGCCTGCAGACTGAAGGGTCTCAGGTTCAATTCTGGTCAAGGGCACATGCCTGGGTTGCGTGTTCAATCCCCAGTAGGGGGCGTGCAGGAGGCAGCTAGTCAGTGATACTCTCTCATCATTGATGTTTCTATATCTCTCTCTTCCTTCCTCTCTGAAATCAATAAAAAATATATTAAAAAAATTAAATGTGTCACTGTGTTAGATTTATGAACTTGTGCCCATTTTAACATTATTGCTTTTTATAATTTCTTTAAAATAGATGGTGGTGGCATTATACTTTTTAATCCTTCATAGCTTATTTTGCTTCAGTGATATTTTGCTATTATAAGGTATTCACTTTATACTATCCATTTGATTTTTGCTTCCCACATTTTTTAATAAACATATCATATGTCGGTGAATGAGTAGACCCAGAGAGGTGAAATGATTTGCACCACACAGTCATGATTCATAAACCGTACATAAAGATTAAGAACTTACAGCCTTTTCCTACCCACTACTCTTTCCATCGTCATTGGCTCTCGTGGAACTATAGTTAATTCTTAGTTACTTGCGCTGACGGACTGTGGTAGAAAGGAGGATAATAGAATAGTCGGCTTTTTGTGTCTGTATTTTAATTAATTTAACTATTAATGTGGGTATGTGTTTTGGTAACAAAATGAACTGTCTGAATTTACCCGACTTTCAGAGAGTCAGTTTGAGTAATAGCTACAGCTTCTCTACTTCTTACTCAGGGGTAGCAGACATTGGTCCAGGCATTTTATGGATAAGCTTGATTAGGATCTGTTAATAGCTTGCTTACTGATACTCTTATTTGCATTTCACAAACCAAGGTACAGAAACGTTATGTGCTTTGCCCAGGGCTACATGCTAGACAGTGATAGAACCAGGAATTACACCATAGCTGTCTGGGTCCAGGGTCCATGCTCCTGACTGTGATATATGCTGTGACTCGGTGGAAAGGAACAGGAGGAAGTTGTCAAGTCCATAAAGCTGTGGTAATAAGTTAAAAGCATGCTATTCCTGTGAGAAGATTTAGTATCAATTTCCCCCTGAGTTTAATTTTTAAGTAATTTATAACTGTATCTCCCCAAAGATACGGTCAGCTTCAGTTTTCATTTGCTCTGTGTGTACTGGCTTTCTGCTGGGTCTCAGGCACTGTGCTGAGTGCGCCATGGGTCGGCCATCCTAAGGAAGTATGCAGGGTCACTGACGTGTAAGGTCGTGAAGGCAGAGATCTTACCTCCTTAACTGCTTTGTCCCCGGTGCCCAGAACACTGTCCAAGACATCGGAGGTGCTCAGTAGGCAGTTTTGAACAAATGAAGTTTATTATTTGCAACACAGGACAACCAGAACGTAAAGGTGTGTGAGTGCTTGAGCACGGTCTCTATAACAAGTGGCAGAGGCAGGAGAGCAGCCTGAGTACCTGTTGTCCAACAGCCTGAGTATCTGTTGACGTTCTGGTGTTGGGGGGTGTTCCGGTGTGGCGCTGCCCGTGCACATGGACTTGGACTCAGGCCTGGGAGCTGTGACGGGCCCTGGAAGTGTCTGAGGGTTTGGTGAGGCGGTTTCAGGAGTGTGGTTCTCTCAAAGCTGTATGGTGACATTCAAGGGATGAGAACTGGGGAGAAGCCAGACCATGGCATCCATCTAGCACTGTTGCAGTGAGCTCGGAAGAATTCAGTATTAGGTCAAGAGCAAGTTGGAGCAATATTTCAAAGGTAGCACTGTCGGGATGTGTTGCTTTGGGGCAGAAATTGGGGGAGGGAGATAATTAAGAGGCTTTGAATATAAGTACTTAAATAGGAAATAGATGGATAGAAATAGGGAAATAAGTAACTGAAATAGGAGAAATTTTTTTCCTTTTAAGGGACCCATATGATTTAATATTATTTTTGAGATACGTTGATATTTATATTGAATTTAAGATGATAGCAGCAGCCGAGTGAGCAAGTAATTGAAGAGAACACCACCAAAGTTTGGGGGAAAGGATAGGAAAATATCCTGCGATCGGAGAAATATTACTTTTTAAAACATTTAAAATGCTGGCATTAATCACAGCAGCTAATTGAACAACTCTGTCCTGTCCCCGTAAAACAGCCAGACCGTCGAGCACATTGCGAAGCTGGTGGAGCAGCACGGCAGCGATGTCTGGTGGACTCTCCCCGCCGAGCAGCTCCTTCCTCAGGAAGTCTTATCTCAGGTGAATTTCCCTTTGTCAGTCCCCAGCCTCTGTGCGCTTTGCATGGCTTAGCAGCAACCGAAGAGACTCTTGGGGGTTAAAAAAGTAGGTACATTGCCCTAACTGGTTTGGCTCAGTGAATAGAACATCGGCCTGCAGATTCAAGAGTCCCAGGTTCGATTCCAGTCAAGGGCATGTACCTTGGTTGCGGGCACATCCCCAGTAGGAGGTGTGCAGGAGGCAGCTGATTGATGTTTCTCTCTCATCGATGTTTCTAATTCTCTTTCCCTCTTCCTTCTTCTCTGTAGAAAATCAATAAAATATATATATTTTTTAAAAAGTAGGTACATTATCACGTAAAGCAAGCATGTCAAACACGCTGCGGGCGGGCCACAAGCTCGACATGCTTGATGTAAAGTGAAGGAGCTCTTCACTATAAATAGAAGTCAGTGCCTGGAGGGTAGGCGTTTTTGTTTAGCTTAGAGAAGCTTGTATTTAATATAGCTGAGAGAATGGGGGGTTCTGTCATCTCATCGAGGGCCAGAGTTTTAACAGACTCGCTTAAGTAGCTGTGATTGCAATAACTGGGCCTGGCATCGGTACACCAGGACTTTGCAGGATCTGAATTAGGGGTAACCAGTGGCATCATACACCAAATATCCGAATTGGATGATAATCTCGAGAAAATAAAAACAAAAGCCACATTACCAACAGTTTTATATCGACATTAATAAACGCGTAAGTCTGGTGGCCATCCCAATTGTGGCATGCCAGTGAGTGAGGTGTACGTCATTGTGAAATGTTTTTAAGTGTTTTAAATGGATTTCTTGGCTGCATTTCCGGTGAAACTGACGTGCTTTTCCCTGTCTCTCAGGTCGGTGGCCCCGACGCCTTGGAGTATGAGCCGGGCCGGGACATTCTCGACATCTGGTTTGACAGCGGAACCTCCTGGGCCTGCGTGCTTCCAGGTGATTTCAACAGTAGCCTACACGCTACCAGGCAGTTCTGAGAGGATGTAGACGTTACTTAGCAGAAATCTACATCCAGGACCCCTTTTGCGTTACTTGCAAGATCTGCTCTAACGTCACCTGAGACCGGAAGGACGCTTGGAGATCGTTCAACCTGAGGATTTGTAAACTTCGTTTTTGTTTTTCCAAATGAAATTTTATACAGAACCTCAATACGTAAGATAGAGAAAATGGGAGCTCTCTCCCTCCTGTAGCCTCCCCAGCCCACCTGGCAACCCGAGGCACCCCGTTCTATAAAAGAAAGTGTGGGTGTCACTGAGACAGTCTGCCCAGCATTTTTCAGAAGAGGCAGTGAGACTGAATTAGAGGCCCGTTGGGGGCTGGTCACGGAACCTCGAGTCAGGCTCTGGGACTCAGCTCCTGGTTTTCAGGGCTCCCCTCCCCCCCCCAGTATGAACAACTGACTAATCTTACACTTACTCCTAGCGAGGGTGCGTCCGTGACTCACTGGCTAAAGGGAAAGGAGCAGGTGGGCAGGAACGAGGAAGGCAGGAGAAGGTGCACATCCGAGGATGTGCTCAGGTGCTGGGGGAGAAATGTCCTTGGGGATACTAAGTGGAAGGTTAGCGATAAAGCGAAGTGCGTGGCTGGTCGTCCCTGAGGGAGGAGGCGGGATGAGGTGCCGGGGGAGCAGTGGCAGCTCCGGCAGGTGCTTGTACTGCTCCGAAGGCGGGCCCTGGCCCCAGAGGCCCTGTTTGCTTTCGGGAGCGAGGGAGTGCGGGGAAATGGTGTTAAAGGGATGGGCG
>PVJC01029180.1:0-22054 GCA_004026665.1 Murina feae
ACCAGGAAGGTGGTCTGAGACGAAAACTTATTTTTCCTTCTAATTAAAAGCAGTTTCTGGTGGGTAGTCATGTCCTAAGGCAGTATTTTCCCCCATAAGGGTTAATCCTCACCTTAATTAGGCCTATTGTCTTTTTGCATCTAAGATAACATGCCTGATTAACATGGCTTTGCAAAAAGTAGTTTTCCTTCTTCCCCACCCTTCAAAGCACAAATCCACGCATTGTTATTGAGTTAATTGTTGACGGTGATCAGGCACCCACCTCAGTTAAAAAAAGTGTCTATCATTTTATTCTTCACCCACTCCCAGAGGTTCCCTGCTTTTCCTTCTCCCGAATCTACACCCATGGATTTCATGGAACCGACTTAAATCTCCTCCGTGACTGAAATTTATAAAACAAGGTTCCTGGCGACTGTGGACAGTTTGGCTCAAATAAATGCACACAAATTCTCTAAGGTTTGGGTGTTTCTCAGTTAACACGACGCCACTGTCTGCCGGTGGGTTTGGTGGTTGAAATTTGTTTAAAGTAAGTCCGTCTAGAACGCCCAGTGAATGCTGGGGTAGCAAAGCCTCCCGGGGGAGGGGGGTGTCCATTCCTGGGGGTGACAACCCCGTGGACGGGTGACTAGAGCACAGCTAAGAGCCCCACGGAGCCAATCCCTCTTACATCGCACAGTCAGTCAGACACACTGGAAGCTTCCGGAGACGTCCGCCCGCAAGAGCCACTCACAGGCTCACTGAAGCCAAGTACCCAGGACGCTCTGTGCTGGTTTGATCTACTTGCAAAATGAGAAAACAAAACAACCTTCCCTTTTTTTTAAGACCACCACTGTGTTCCAGAACATTCCATTTCTTCCAAGGAGCCAGGGGCCCAGGTGAATGAGCACAGATTTGTCCACATTTGGCTGCTCCCCAGAGCACGGTCTGCAGTCTGCGCTTCGACAGGTGCTGTGGTATTTCATAGGACGCTGGTCATCGGCTCCTAACTGTGTGCAGATTAGGGCTTAACTCACCCAGCACTGAGGTCCCACACCCAGGCCCCTGGCTCGCAGGATTCCTGCTCAGCAAATTCTTCGTTAAAACAAAAGGCAAACTACACACTTTTTCCTTACTTTATTTTTTCCATCACCATTTATCCTGCCTACACCCTCTTCCACATCCATCCACCCTCCTCCCCTGCTCAGTAAATTCTTATTTGAGTTTAATATAGTTGATGCTGTCCATCTGTTATAGAAGAGCAAGGAAATGCCAAACACGCCTCATGGAGGAACCGGAAGGAATCCATTATCAGCACTAGGCCTAGTGGACACGGGATAGAATTTCCAAATCAGTGTCGTGGCACACAGGGATTTTGCTTTTATAACCTTCTGCCCCAACCCCCACCCCCCTTTCGAGGCCCTGGAGGAAGAGATCATCCCTCAGGATGGTTCTGAGCTGGCTGGTGCCTTCATAATAGCTCCCTGCCCTCCCGCAGGCCAGGGCTCTGGTCGGTTTTATGGCCTGACATTCCTTACAAGACCAGCTTCCTCCTCACATCTAGGGTCAGCAAGCTTTAGAAAAGTGAGTCGTCACCCTTTATCTGCATTTCATAAAGAAAGATGGGCTGAGCATTTGAATAGACGCGTCACCACGATGAGGACACACAGATGCCAAGAGACACGTGAAAAGATGCTCAGGGGCACTAGTCACCAGAGAGCTGCCCATGGAGACCACAGTAGATGCCGCCTCACACCTGTCAGAACAGCCGCCATCAATAAACCAACAAACAGCAAGTGCCGGGAGGACGTGGAGAAAAGGGAACCTTTGTGCACTGCTGGTGGGGGTGCATTTGGCACAGACCCTGTGGGAAGCAGCATGGAGGTGCCATATACTCGGTCATTCCACTACTGGGTATTTATCCAAAGAAAACGAGAACGCTAATTGAGAAAGGTATATGCACCCCTATGTTCATTGCAGCATTATCTGCAACAGCCAAGACATGGAGGCAACCTAGGTGCCCATCAATGGATGACGGACGGAGAAGTAGTACTTATATACAACGGGATATTACGCAGCAATAAAAAAGAATGAAATCTCACCATTTCAACAACATGGAAGGACCTAGCCACACGCCATGAGTCCCCTTACACATCGAATCTAAAAAGCAAAACAAGACAACGATGAAGGAACAAAACAGAAACAGGCTCATGGATGTGGAGCTGATGGTTGCCGAAGGGGAGGGGGCATGAAAAAGAAAGATAATAAACAGGCAGACGGGAAACAACTTAAAACAACAACTATAAATGCTGGGCCAGATGGAGCAAAGGGATGTGTGAGGCCCGGGAGCAGCCGAGGTCAGGAGAAAGGAGACTCACCGACCTCGAGGGAAGCAGCTGTGACACTGTGTTAGTGCACATAAAAGTGGCCTTCGTTTCCACATGACATAGTCAGTGTGTCAGAGAAGTTGCCTATTTCCCCCCCAGATGAGTCCTGCTCTCCACAGCCATCTACTCTACCAACTACGCACAAACAGACCGTCCTGATCCAGCTGGGGGTGTCACCTGAGCTGTCAGGTAAGTTGCTGAACGCTGTGTGGACGCAAAGGGGCCACGTCCTAACCTGACAGCTCAGGGGAGGCCTGCGTGGTGGTTTTGCAAACTCAGAGACCTAAAGTAACCACAATAGCATGGTCTGAAATGAAAACTTTACCTAAAAGCAATAATGGTGTGCTGCCACATCCTCCGCCGGCATCTTCTGTGACAAAGGTCACTCTTACCCTTAACTGAGCCTATTGTCTTTTTGCATCTACGACAATATCCTTGGAAGGTCAAAGTAATTTTTCTTTTTCCAGACTCCTCAGGGCACAGGCACTGGCTCTGCAAGACCACAAATCTCCTAATTGTTATTGAGCTAATTGTTGACTGTTAACTATCCTGCATTCACCTACAAGAGAAGTGTGGATACTCTTTATCCAATCCCAGGGGTTCCCCGCCTGCCCTTCGCTTTCTCCCATCTCCCTAATCTATCACCCATGGATTTCAGGTAAATGACATCTCCTGTGATTGTAATTTATAAAAATAGGTGAAAAACCACCATTCTCCAGAGCATCATCCCAATACATTGAGATCCTGCTTCCTGGCAATTGTTGACAGTTTGGATCAAATAAACGCCCAGGTTTGTATGTTTTTTACATTAACATGGTCATGTGCACATGGGGTGTGGCTGTGCCAGCAGGAGCGAGTGGTCATGAATGTGCGGGCGTGGCCACATGAACGGCTGGAAGTGGGCACATGAACAAGGGCGCGGGGCCCGGGGACACAGAGTGCCACGCAGGACGCGATGCGCTCGCCCGTGTTCCAGTCGGGCGGGAGGCGGCTGTTTCAGAGAACCATGCAATACGCTCGGCTCCCACTGGAGAAACTCCGGTCCAGTGTTTCCCACGAAAGGAAGGGCACACGGGTTTCCACTTGACCTTTCGGCAAAGTCTCTTCACAGCCACGGAGTCAGGAGGCGTTTGTGGACATTCGCCGTCCACCGCGACCGGCTCTGTCTGCGCCGTGTGCGTGCCGACGGCTGTCGTGTTGTGTGGGAACGGAGCCCACGGCCAGCTCGGCACGGCTTCCCCGGCTTCCTCATGCTTGCCGTTCCCCCTGTGGAAGTCTGAAACGTCTCCCTTCAGGCTGGTAAGAGACTGGGGCCTGAAGACTTTAATGCGAGTTTCTGGGCAGATAAGTTAAACATGAAGGCGTGACCGGGCGTCATCAGCAGTGAGGTCCTGGGGGAGTGGGGGGCGCGTTCTCCCAGGGGCGGACGCCTGGACACCACTGGGCTTCAACACAGCCCAGAGAGGCCCGAGGTGGGGGGACAGGGACCTCCTAAGTGCTACTGTGGTCAACACTTACTGTTGGGCACAAAGAAAATGTACATCCTTTTCCCCAACCTAGCTCAGCATTTTTTATTTGGTCGCTGCCACAATACAAATATCTTCTAGCCTGGCTGGTGTTGCTCAATGGATAGAGCAGTGGTCTGCGGACTAAAGGGCCCTGGGTTCGATTCCATTCAAGAGCACATGCCTGGGTTGTGGTCTTGATCCTCAGTGAGGGGTATGCAGGAGGCAGCCAATCCATGATTTCTCTCATCACTGATGTATCTATCTCTCTATCCCTCTCCCTTCCTCTCTAAAACCAATAAAGATATATTTAAAAAAAATAAAAATAGAATTCAGTTTAAATACCCCATTCGTGTCAGAGCTGTCCACGGAAGCCCTTAAAATGCAGACGGGAGTTTTATATATAAATTAGATGTGAGACATCTTCTCAAAAGGAGGATATGTTTTCAAAACCACTAGTGGTAACCATGTGATGTGTGATAAATAAACGGGGGGGGCGAGGGAGGGGTCTGCAGGGAACTAGGATCACCCGGGAAACGCCACCAGTGTCCAGGTATGTAGCAGGCGGCCTCCCCAGAGGAGCAGGAGCCAGCCCCCCCTCCCCGGCACCCCCTGTTACCCTCTCCTTCCCCAGGACGGTTTTATGCTCCTGAACGCACAGCCGGGCACTGAGTTCCGATCTTACTGTGCTTGGACTGCAGTTCGCACCCTAAGAGGCTGCAGGAGCATCCGTGCAGGTGCTTGGACAAGACAGACAGCGGAGCTTCTTAGAAGTACAAGCACCATGAGAAACAAGGACCCGAAGTGCAGGCTGAGCCACCATCTGGGAAGATGGAGAAAATGAACCTTGTCCTGTTCCGAGCTCTGCTTCTCAGAAGAGAAGAACCTGTTGGACCTCTGAGCACCATCCTTTCCTCCATGCGCTGTCCCTTCCTGACAAGGAGACTGGTGATGTCTGCCCACCTCGGTACTCATGACTCCACGAGGATCAGGACATGGAGCCACACCCAGGCTCCTGTGGGGCGGCACCGGAGACGGCATCGCCCAGCGAGGTGGGGAGTCCCCATAGCATCAGCGCCCAGAAGTGCGCCTCCCACTGAAGTTCCGGGGCCCAGCCACCAGGAGGCCGCTTCTCTCCTGACTGTTCACTGGGCTGTAAACTGCATGGGGGATGAGTGCCCCAATTCTGCGATGAGGTGAGGGCGGCCTTTTCCATTTTACCCGACAGCATGGCTGTCTCCTGACTTCACCCACAAGCCCGAGGGGACTGGTGTCCACAGTGTGTCCTACATGTGACAGACGCACCCGTAGCAGCTGGCTGAGGGCAGCGATCACACTACGCCATCCCTGTGCCTCCGTACTCGCATGTACAAGTGGGCACAGCTTCGGAAGGCCAACTGTCCTCAAAGGGAAGTTGGGGAAACCAGTTCCTTTACCTGGCTAGTAGCTCTAAACCTACTTCATATTAAAGCCGCCTCACACGGGATGAAGACTTCTGTGTGAATTTACAAAGAAAACTCAACGACATGAGGAGGCTGGGTTTTCATCAGGGCTCCGCCCACACAGGCGAGTGACTGCCAAATCCATGGAAAGGCAGCAATTCGGGTTCAGAGCTGGTGGCTCAGTGAGGAGCCCACGGGTCCCAATGGGGATGTGGGTGTCTGCACATGCATGTGATGTGTGCACACTGTGTGCGTCTGCGTGTGCATGTGCCTGAGTGTGCATGTGTTGGCGTGTGCCCATGTGAGTACATGTGGCACTGGTGGGTAGAAAAGGGGTGAAGGACATTGGACACAGGGAACCAGACAGGACACGGAAGGCACCCACGTCTGGCCGTCACTGCACCATGATGGCGTGTGCGCCCAAGGGCGACACAGCTGCTGGCGCGTGTCCAGGAGCCTGGCCCAGGGCCGCACGTCCTCTCGGTTGGGTGGGGAAAGCTGAGCGCAGGAGCCCAGGCAGCGCCTGATGAAACGCACGTTCGAAGAGCAGCCGGGGCGTCGGGATCTGACCGGCAGGAAGGCGCCCAGATGCGAACTTCGGCCCTGAGCGCAGAGGCCTGCCTCCTTCGCCTCGTGGCACACACACGCGTCCCGAAAATTCTGCGCACACCAAAAATTATGTTCTGGGCTGATCTGACATTCAGACCAGAATGGCTACTGTTCTTCATTCGACAATCTGAGGGAAAGAGGCCAGTGCCCTGACTGAAGTCAGGTGTTGCGTGTTTTACAAATTCTTTCATCCTGGGAAAGTCATACAGAAAATCACACACACACACACACACACACACACACACACCCCAGAAACCGTGCTCCTGCGGGGCTGACCGGCACTGAGAAAGCCGCTGGCTCAGAGGCGCGTCAGCAGGACGCGGTCTGGTCGGTATCTCCTCCCGACGCCTTTCGAGAAAAACAAAGTATTTTTTGTGTGCGATGTCAGACATTAACACAAGGTTTCCCTGCGTCCCTTACTTTCTTTTATTACCGAGGCAACACACCAGGTCTGCCCGCTTGTTGCTCTTCAGATGGTCAGGCGGGCTCAGGTGGGATGAGCCGCTGATGGAGGGAGAAGTGAGCTTTGCAGGAATTGTGTTCTTGCTAAAGTGGGAGATAAACCAAACTTCTTTTTGTCGTTGGTCTAATTACGAAACACAGGATGAAAACAGGGGGTTAGCATCCAAAATATGTTGTTTTTCCCCATTTTGGCAGAGTCCCGACGACTCAGAAACATGACGTGTCCTTATGGTCACGCATTCCTCGCAGACCTGTAGGCGGCAAACATCTCCCGGGAATTACTCGTCGCCAGATGTTGTGCGTTTACTCGAGGAGGCTGTTTCTTCTGTCCTGATGTTTATTGTACAAATCGTCTCCTCGCACCTGCTCACCTATAAAGAGGAACCTTCAGACTGAGCTGTAATTGAAAACTTGGCCCAACACACTGGACGCAGTAACACTGCGGTTAAGCGTCTACGCTAAATAAAAAGGAGGCTAATCTGACTAGTCCGTTCTTGGTACCTGCAAGCCTTTCGCCTAAATCTACAAGCTCCATGAAAATCGCAGGTGCCTCAACGGACTCTAAGGTTATAAAATGAGCTGATGCTGAAGGACGTCTGTTAGAAATTCTGGGTAAATGTATCTACTTAAATCTTAACCCAAAAGTGACGCGATACTTTCATAGCTATGTAATCGAATGTAATGTCAGTGAATTACATCTCTGTGTGATCGTCAGCAGTGGCTCTGCTAAAAGGGGCAGCACTGCGTGAGCATTCAGTGGATAGAAAGTCACACGTGGACACGAGAGTTAAGGTCTTTCCATGGGAAGTCACTGAGCACATCTGCATGACGTGGGACGGATCTGCTTCTCTTCTTGCAGCTTCGGGGCAGGAAACTCCGTCTAAGGAGGAGAGCAGCCCTGGCCGGTTTGGCTCGTGGATAGAGCCTCGGCCGGGCCCTGGTCGGGGCACGTGCAGTGGGCAACCAATCGATGTGTTTCTCTCACATCAATGTTCCTCTCTGTCATTCTCTCTCTCCCTCTAAAAACCAATGGAAAAATATCCTCAGAGGAGGAGTAACCAAAATCAATAAATAAAAATAAAGAGAACCTATTCTTAGCGGCAAAACAATGGGCTCCTTCCAGGAGAAACGTGTGAAGAGACGTGAGCAACGAAACTGTTCTGGGCTCGAGCAGGTTCAAGTGCTTCCTCTGGGGAGGACGAGATCCCACACTCGGCTCCTGGGCGTCCGGCCTGGGCCTCCGTCTGAGGCTCCCAGGAGGTGCTCAAACACGCCTGTGTGTGCACACTCATGACCACGCAGCACCCCCAGGATGCGATTTTAGCACCACGGGGTCCCCATCTCCAAGGAGAGCTTCCTGGCTGAGGAACCCGGGCCTCGCCCAGGCAGCAGATCCATCCTCCAGCTTTCCCACCCAATGGCAGAGGCCGGGTTCACTTCAGGACTAAAACCGGACACGAATTTCCTTCGTCAGAACCACCTGAGGCTGTGCTGACCCTCACACTGAACCTGTTCCCTAACTCACCTGGCTCTCAATGCCCCTGGCTAAAGGTCTGAGGAGTAATTTCATCTAGTGAAAATGGAAGGTAATTATAATGTGAAAATTGAAACAGATGGAGCCATTTACTGAAGTATAATTATCTGAAGTCATGAAGGGTAATAATACTCAACAGGAAGTACCATTACCTGAAATCATTAAGGATAATAATATTCCACAGGACAAAATTATGTTTTACCATGAACAGTTATGTTGATTTGTAAAATGGATATTGAAATGTATTTATTATAAAAATATAAAGATACTATTTTATCCAAACCCAAAATAGCTAATCGTCAATATGAAACTCTCAGTAGAAAAGCCAAAAAAAGGACTTTCTCCCTCTTAGTCACAGACTGCATACCTTCCATTCAGATAAATACTTGTTGATTCAACCGGTATGTACAGGGTGTCCCAAACCCGCATCCACACTTAGAATAAGTGTTCATTCCAACAGGCTAAAGCTGAAGAGAAAGAAAGGCCATTCAGCTCTGGGAAAACAGCATGTGCACATCCTGGGGGCACCCTGTAGGTACCAGCCACGAAGTCCCGGCATGTAACTGACTGAGTCTCAGCTCCCAAAAGAAAGGGGGTGAGTCCCACTCGCTCACAGGAGCACAGTGGGCAGAGCTGCGGCCAGGCCCTGTGTGCAGGCAGTGCTGACTGAGACGCGTCCGGTGGATTAGCCCAGATCTAAGCCACGGGCGTCCCGGACAGCGCCGGGTTCCACAGCAGGAGAGGGGGTGAACGGCTGCCGGGAGGGGCTGGGCTGTGACAGGGATGGAAACGAGCTGCGCTCGGCCGTGGGGCAGACGTGAGGGCTAGGTGACCGTGGAGGCAGAGGAAGCAGCACATGCAAAGGCCCAGCAAGCGGAAGGAAGGCCGTGTGTCGGAAGTTTGTCGCAGCCACGACCTGGATGGTGGCATGAGCCATGTGAGTGATGTGGTATCCTGACATGTGAACACGGGAGAAAACCCGGTTTCAGGATTGAGGCTGTGATGCTGGTTTTGGAAGTGGGAGCTCATCGGCCAAGCAGGAGGCAAACGTAGGGGTCTGAGCCAAGTGGCCAAGGCCCAGCGGGGGATCAGAGTGGGGGGGGGCGGGGGAGGAACGATGTAAACTGCAGAGGAGGGAGGACGCCTGGCTACAAGGTGTGGAAAGAGGAGAACATACAACAGAAGCTCCGTGTGCTCCCAAGATCCTGGGGAGGAAGGGGAGGAAGAGGGGGGCTTGCAGGTGGGCCTAGGCAGGTCTGTGGTCTGGGCACAGGGCTGCGGTGTCTCAGGGAGGGAGGCTGGAGGTGGAAGCAGGTGGCGGCAGCGGCGACCGGGTGGTTGGAGCTCCAGGCACAACCTGGGAGGGACAGACCCCAGGAAATGGGCCAATACACCCACTTCACAGTAAGGGAACTGGATGCAAACGTGTTCATTTATTCGTCTCAACTCAGCATCTCCTCCTCCCACCCCAGTTATAAAGCAGCTACATGTCTTCATGTGTATCTCAGGGAATGTGTGTCTTTACTGGAATATTCTGAAGGCTGCCCGCACATTAGCTTCTCTCCGAGTGTGTCTCATGGGACATCCTGGGAAGTGGAACTGAATAAAAGTGGAAATTTAAAAGCCACATCTATATTTATGCATTTACACAGACATGTGGATATAAAAGGTTGCTGTTTCACATAGACTGTTTGGGAAACAAGGCAACTCTACCATTGATATTTTCAATAAATAAGCACACCTTTAACTTGGATCTTGTTCAAATGTTCACTAGAGAACAAATCGGATAAGATCAAATCACTCCCTACTTTATTTTTTATTTTTTATTTTTATAAATCCTCCCCCAAGGATATTTTCCCATTGATATTTTGAGAGAGTAGGAGAGAGATGGAAAGACAGAGAGAAACATAGATGTGAGAGAAACACATCGATGGGTTGCCTCCTGCTGGAGCCCGACCAGTGCCTGGGCTGGGGAGGAGCCTACAGCTGAGGTATGTGCCCTTGACCAGAATCGAACCTGGGACCCTTCGGTCTGTAGGCCAACGCCCTATCCACTGAGCCACGCCAGCTAGGGCTGTTCCCCACTTTAAGACGAGAATATTGCTTGTGATGTCACAGACTTCACCAGAAATCCCACCACTGAAATCAAGAACAAGGGTCAGCAAGGCTGCGAAACATGTCTCCAGAGCATAAGACCCCGGACAACCTCCTGAGGCGGTTCGGTGCTCACACCCTCCCACACAGCAAGCCGCCGAGGAGACCAGGGAGTGTCTCCTACAACCACACGCGGAGAAGCACACCCCTGCCTCAGGCCCTTTAATGCTTCCAGCCCCTTCCACTGAAGCAGCTTAGTCAAAACCAGAAAACACGCTCAGTACAAACCCAACCTACACGCAGGACACATGCAGAGACGGCTCTCCACCAGGGGGCTCCACCACAGGAATCCAGAGACCGTCAGGCACACGGGCGTGTGGAACAGGGGACAGCCACCCAAAAGGGGAAAAAACAAAGACATTCCTGTACTGAACAGGAGACATTTAAATCCGGCCAAATGCCCATGGTTCACACAAGCAGTCATTATAAAGAATGTGTTGTATTTTTTACATCAGAAAAGAAAAAATATTTATGACTAGAAATATACTGGGTTTGGAACAACTTTCTTTGATATCACTTTTCTAATTAGAAGCACTACGTTCTCTTTCTTAACTGAAATGATTACATGACTATGCAATTGAATGATGTCATAGAGAGTGACTAACAAGAAAATGAGTCTGGACCCCAATCACTGAAGTAAAAATGAACAGCCAGGAGAGGTTCCTGGGCGTCAATATACACGGCCATTTTTCAACTAGTTAAGCTGTGCCTCTAGCGAGAGATGTCCATGTTTTTAAAGACAGATGCGTGAGCAGGATACTTAACAGATTTCTTTTCAGTAACTAGGAACCTGAACCTTCCCATCCACTGGAGTTCAAGGGCAGTGCAACGAGCGCCCAGTATTTGTGAAAATAACGTCATTCTTGCCCTTCTCATTCTGTGTCATTATTCTAATACGTGTGTCTGATGCTGACAAAACTTCTTGGAAACACAGGTCACTCAGGTTGTATCGTACAATCAAGGCTCTCCTTCCTATGTTCACAGCAGCACAATTCACCATCGCTAAGATTTGGAAATAGCCTAAGTGCCATCAGCAGGTGAGTGGGTTAAAAACGGGGGCACGTCTACACAGTGGAATGCTACGCTGCGGTAAAAAAGGGAAGAACTCTCACCATTTGCAGCTGCACCGGTGGACCTGGGGAGCATTATGCGGAGTGAAATAAGCCAGTGGAGAAAGATAAATATCGCATGACCTCGCTCATTTGTAGAATATAAGGAACAGCATAAACTGTGAACAAAAATAGATCCAGAGACAGAGAAGCATGGAACGGGCTGCCAAACCCCAGAAGGAAGGGAAGGGGAGTAAGAGATCAACCAAAGGACTTGTACGCAGGTGTACACGCATAACCAATGGACACAGACAATGGGGGGGCATGTGCTGGGGGGAGCCGGCGGGCAGAGACCAATGGGAGAAAAAGGAGACATATGTAAGCCTTTCAATAAATAACTAAATATATGCATATACATGTGCATATACATATATATTTTAAGAAAGAAAGACTACAGGCTACGGAAAAGAAATTAAGAAAAATTAAAAAACAAAAAAAAACCCCAAAGCAGCACTAGCCCCATCCGGAGCCGACTGGCGACCAGCGCCCCCTGGCGGCGCGCTCCAGAGCCAGCGCCCACGGAACGCACAGTCGCGCGCGGGGCGTCGTCAGTGGGGGCCTTGCCGTTTGTTTCTTTGTAAAACACGCGAGTGACCGCCAATCACGCGGCGCTGCGTGGACTCCGCAGCGGGACCACCCGCTGCAACCCTGCCGCGGTGGCCAGACATTTCCTGGCCCAGGAGGGCGCCCTCAGCAGGCGGCCGCTTCCAGGGGCACCTGCCCGCCTTCCAGGGGCGCCCCCACCCCCGCGCAGCGGGGCTCGCGCTGCAAAGCACCTTCCCACACCTTCGCGGGCTTTGCACGGGGCTCGGTGAAGGCGCTGTGGCGAGACGCAGCGGGGAAACGGGCGGGAGAGGCCCACCTGCGCACAGGTGTGCGTGCGTCAGCGGAGAGGATGGGGCCAACCGTAGCTCACAGAAAGCTGCCCGCCTGTGCGGTCTGCCCACGGCCCACGGCCACGGCCCACGGGGTGGGTGGGGGGGTGGGGGGGGCGGGGGCGCCGGCCAGTCCCCCGGCGGCAACCAGGAGCTGGGGCTTTCCTGCTGCCAGGGCGCGGGCTGCGGTGGCAACGTGACCGCTTCCAACAACTTTTCATGGAGGTTCGAGCCAGCACGTCGGCTCCTCCTCACGCAAGTTCAGTTTTTCAAAATGGGGGGGCGGACAAGAGACGTGAGGCCGGTGTAGGAGCCCCGAGCTCCAGGCTGGGACGGCGCCCCGACCCTCCAGGCGGTGGCCCCGCGCCGCTCACAGAGAAACGGGCGAACCCAGACCCCAGTCCCGCGCAGCCAGATCCCTGCGCTTCGAGGCGCGGAGCGGGGCGCGGGGAGAAGGGAGCGGGGCGCGGCGGGCTCACTCACCGGTGCCGGCACCAGCAGGCGCGGTTCGTCGCCGCTCATCACAGCCCCCGCGGCGGGGCCCGCGCTCCGGGCCGGGTGAGCTCAGCCGGGGTCCCCGCGCGAGCACCCGCCGGCCCGAGGGCGCCGCGTTCGGCCGCGCGCGGTGGGGGGAGCCGCGAGCCCCGCCCCGCCCGGTCAGCTCCCCGACCGCCCACCGGCAGTGCAGCTGGAAATGGGCTCACTGAGCCACCCCTCCCTCCCCGAGAAGCACCCACTTCCCTCCGTGTCCGAGTCCTGGGGGAGCCTCGCCCTTGCCCCTCCAAGGCCAGGAGGCGCCCAGGGCAGACACGTGCACTGAACAAGGCTTAGAGACGCTCCTTCCACCGACCCTCACCTGTTTCCTTTCCACCTTGAGATGCAGACGGGGCACAGGGCAGGGTCCTGACCGGCCCTGCGGATCCGGGGGGGCAGAGCGAGGCCAGTGGCCCCCGGGAGGAGTAGGGGGTGTTCCAATAGCCCATCGCCGGCGCTTATGTGACTGTTAAGATGGTGATGGCTGTCCCAGGATGGTCTTATAGCCTCACCTTTGTCACTCGGCCTCTCCACTACTTACTCATTCACGTTGGTATGAACACAGGGCCGGACTGTGTCCGAGGGGCTAGTCTGTTACTAGTTGGTGCTCAAATGGTGCGGGTTTGGCTAATTGGGGCCCCACCGACGCCGCCTCCTCTGAGGACATCCTCACTCTGTCCGAGCCTTGTTTTATCTTTCCACCCTTTCTCAGAGCCAGCCTTCTCTCCCTGGAGCCCCAAGTCTTCTTGGTGGGGAATGATATTCAGAACCTGGAATCTAAATGCTAAATGGGCTCGTTGCTACTGAGATGCCTGGCTTCAGCTCCTCTTAGCAGACAGAGCTGTGGGGAAGAATATTTGATTCCTACCTCTGTGCTTAACTGTATGTTTTTCCAAGTTTGGACGTTCTTCACTAACAGCCTCACCCCAGGTCAATTCCAGCCCTGCTGTCCACTGCTCGGCCTCCTTCCCCAGTGTGGCTCCATTACCCTCAATTTCCTTTCTTAAATACCTTTATTGATGTCAGAGAGGAAAGGAGAGGGACAGAGAGAAACATCCGTGATGAGAGAATCTGCACGCCCCACACTGGGGACTGAGCTTGCAACCCAGGCATGTGCCCTGACCAGGTATTGAAATGTGACCTCCTAGTTCATAGGTCGACACTCAACCACTGAGCCACAGAAGCCGGCGATACTCCATTTTCTTTACTTTTACTCAGTCCGTTTCTAATCAGCTCTCAAAACAGGAGCCTGCACTGGCCTTCAGCTCAGCTGGCCCCAAACGCAGGCCTCACCCTCCCAGCCCACCCCAGGCGTCCGGCCACCTGCCCTTCTGGGCTGGCCTGCTTTCTCTTGGTGCTACCTCCGACTGGTGGCCCTGAGGATGAGTGGAGATGCACAGGACTCACTCCTCACTAGTGTCCTTTCTCCGTGGCCTGTCCCCTCCAGCCCTGGCTGCTCTGGTTGCTGGGGACGCCCAGGGCTGCAGGCTGCAGACAGCGCTGGCCCATGTGCCTGCCGTTTATGAAAAGCATGAAGTGAGGCTCACACACAGGCTCCCCTCCGGAGCTCTGGCATCTTCTCCCCAGTTTCAAAGCTACTGCTGTGCTGTTTCTGGCTCTCGCACTTGCTCCTGTTGGGCGGGGAGGGGCCAAATGTGGGTTCTCCCAACACAGCAACAAGCCCCATCCTCGTGGGTGGTTTTAAAGTGATATTTGCTGCAAAAGTGTGTTCGCATCTCACATACTTTCCTGGTGTTGTCTAAACTGTGGAAATTCACTGCAGAGTGAAAAAAGGAAATCGCCCTATTATTTATTTAAGAAAAAGAGCAGTATTTGTGATCATTTACCACAGTCCTCATTTTCTAAAACTTATCTGAATCACATGAATTATATCTAAAATTCACAGGAATTGCATTGCTGGGCCGTATCACTTTCCCCTTCTTCAGGAAATGTGCATCGATCTTGATGCTCAGTTCCCCCTTTAATAAACTTTCCCCCCTTGCTTTGGATGTTGGAAACAGCATGGGCTGAGCTGTATTTCTCTTGACACATTGGGTTCCTCGGAAGCACGGTTTCTTTTCAACATGCTTTTCCCAGGCCGACCCTGAAAGGGCCAAGGTGGGGGGAGCAGACTCCACCCATCACCCAAGATCTTCCTCTGGCTAAAACCTGGGCAGCTGTGGAAGGCCCCACATCACTGCTGTGTCCATAGAAATGTAAGTTGGAATCACGATACAGTTGGTTGAAAATGTAATTATATGTGTTTATAATCTTCAGGATGATACAGATGTGTTATGAGTTTATCCAAACAGTAAATTGTATAAGAAATGCAGGAAACTGAAGTTCACCAGACTGTTGGGAGAAAACAGAGACCTGTTAGACATCTAAAAAGAATGATGACACATCACACATTGATTTTTAACATCTAGAAGATCAAACCAGATTGAATTCCCAAGGTTTACCTTTGTTTGAATTTGGTTTCTTATAGAAAAAAATGTTTTTCTAGCCATTTCTTTGAAAAGGCTGTGTTGGTTTGTTTTTTGTATGTCTGGTATATTTCAAGTGTTAGGAGTTCAGTTTTCTTATTTTCTTGGAGTTTAGGGAATATTGTTTCTGTAAACCCAAGTCGTCTATAAACCTGTGAGGAAGGCCTCTTTTATCCAGGAGGCCCTGAAATGCGGGCTGTGAGCTCCCCTAGAGTCGGGGTAGGTTAATGTAGGTGACAGGCAGGAATTTCTCCAATTAATGGGGCCCAGACACACAGCAGGCAGGGGCTTTGGTTTTCCACATTCAGACGTAGAGTCAACACAGAAACAGAGGCAAACAGGTACCCACCTCAGAGAGCTGCCCCTCGGAGAGGCGGTGGCACAGATGAGAAGAGGAAATAACCCCATTCACCCTTCTCGCACACAACTGATGTCGTCAGAAACCAAATCCTCATCTGGTCAGCCAGCCCTGAGCCAGCACCACCCTGGCCCACGAACTGGAGCGGGAGCCTGGGGTCAGCCTCACGTCCACTCACTGGGCCGAGTACCCGCTGTCCAGGCAGGGGCTCGGGGTCGGGGGCTAGGGGTGGGGAGAGAGGGTTGCTGTGAAGGTATTTGTAGGGTGACCAGCATTTACAATCAGCAGAGAGAGAGTACAAGAGATTTTCCGGCGTAACATGGTGAGCCTCATCGATCAGCTGAGGCCGTGAGAGCAAAAGCTGAGGTTTCCCAAAGAAGAATTCTGCTTGAAGACAAAAGCACCCAACCCTGCCTGATGACCTTCCCTATGATGCTAAACTGCCAGCCTCAGTCCTGTCTCCATCTCTCCCTCCTGCTCCCCAGTACATACAGGAAACACATGGGACATCAGCATATGCAGGTACACCGAGGCCCCATTGTGACTGATTCTATCCATCCATCTATCTTTTTATCTATCTACTAGGGGCCCAGTACACAAAAATTTGTGCACTCGGGGGTCCCTCAGCCCAGCCTGTGCCCTCTCGCAGTCTGGGACCCCTTGGGGGATGTCCACCTGCTGGCGTGCCTGGCCAGCCTGGGTGAGGGGCTGATGGCTGTTTGCAGGCTGGCCAAGCCCCCCAGTGGGGACCCTCACCCCATGGGGGTGTGGCCAGCCTGGGTGAGGGGCTGAGGGCCATTTTCAGGCTGCCCATAGCCCCTTCAGGATTTGGGTCCCTACTGGGGTTCCTGGACAGCCTAGGAGAGGGGCTGAGGGCCATTTTCAGGCTGCCCACAGCTCCCATTGACCCAAGGTCTCAGCAAGGCTGGCTAGCATCAGGTTTCTGGGGCTTATCTTCTATAATTGAAACTTTGTTTCCTTGAGCAGAGGCCATAGCTGGCCTAGGCAGGCAGTTTCCTCCTTCATTGGTGCAATGGAAGCCTCCTGTTTGCTCTAGCTCCATGGTTGGTGGCCACCATCTTGCTGGGTTAATTTGCATATAGCCGCTCTGATTGGCTTGTGGGCATGGCTTAGGTGTAATGGAGTGAGGGTCAATTTGCATATTACTCTTTTATTAGATTAGATAATCTATTTCTATCTATCATCTACCATCAATCTGTATGTATCTACTATCATCTAACTATATCTATCATATCTAACTATATCTATCTTTTTATTTATCAATCTATCACTATCATCTACCATCAATCTGTATGTAGCTACCTACTATCTATCATCTATCTATGTCTATCTGTCTATATCTAGGCACTAGTAAGCTATCGTCAGAGACTCTGGGTTACTGCATGGCTTCCATGGTCAGTACATGGCCAGCGACTTCAGAGGAAAATGCCGGGGATCCCTGTGTGGAGCTGCGCAGACCCCCCTCTGGCTGGTCCTGAGATCCTTGTGCATTCCGAGTCGGTATGCTCAGATGCCCTGCAGGCACAGACATGTCCTGATAAAGAGCCATTGGAAATACTCAAGTCCATCTGCAGGAGAAGGAGCTGTAACCACGATCCCGACCACACATCCCACCCCACAGAGGGAGCCGGATGCCAGGAGGCAGCAGCACCACATCAGGGTCCTGTTGCCTTGAGGGGCTGAAAGCCCTCCCCCAACGCCAGCAGGCCCTGTTCAGTTCTGACAGGTTGGGTGGGATAAGCAAGACCAAGGACAGGAGGCTTGTCCCAGGTGCCCATGCTGCCGGGGAGAACGCAGCTCCGTCCCTGGTGGCTGGGATGACTCAGCCGCTCTTCCCAGCAAATGACATTCTAATGAGACGCCCCCACTCACCTGACAATCCATCCGCGCCAGCTCCTCCTCTGATCTATAGAGAATGTCTTGCCTCACGAATGGAGAAGAGGTTTTCATATTCATGAGATTTTTTACCCCCAGAAATGACTTTTGAAAATGCTTTCAAGAGCCATGTTGAATCTACAATAGTTTTCTGTGGGTAGAAACTCTGGCCCAAAATAGACATTCACTGATTGCAAATTCCCCATGAAGTGGTTCAGAGGACGAAGGTTAGTGGAGGATCTGTTTTAAAATATGCATCCTCCACAGGAAGACATAAAGCGAATGCCTCAACAGATTGACTTTTTATGGAGGATTGATAGAATCAAGTAAACTTCGGGTGGTTTTCAGGGAAAATGAATTCCACGATTGTCAGAATCAATGCACTTCAGTATTGAGTGGGTCTCATGAATAAGTCTCAGCAAACTCGAGTGAGGACACTGGAGGCTCAGAGTTTAATCCTGAGCTCCCCAGACCCTGCTTATATTTCATAATTAGATGCCACGCGCCAGTGACTGAAAAAGTCTTATCTTTTAAAAAACTATTAGAATAGGTATTAAAAGTCACTTGTATTTTCACTATCAATAGTAAAAGGCATATTTCTACCACATCTTTATATGATCTGTCATTTTCTGTAAACACGCATCTCCAACCCACAAACCACAAGTATTCCATGAAAATTCCATTAGTAGGGAATGCATTTAATGTGTATTGATATCGGGTCTGAAAATAGCAAGGGGCCAATTAAAAAATGCCAGGATTCCGACCGCCATGGACAGAATATATTCCTTTTCCTATCAGTCAGGTTGCATGAGCCCAGATGTTGGTCGGCATGGAGGGGCTGAGCAGACGGAGCATGCAGCCTGTCCGGCTGGCCTCCCCACCCAGGAATCTGCGACATCCTAAATTCTTCATTTAGGACGTGGCCACTCTGAACTGAGAACGTGAAACCTCTCCAAACATCCATGTAAGCCCGCATCCAAACCTCAGCGTCTCACGCTCCTTAAAGCCCAACTGTAGCTCACACTTAGCAAACCAATGGATACCCTAACTTATTAACCAGTTAACTACCGTGCATCCAAAATGGAAACCATCCCCACACGCCAATACTTTGAATTTAATTAAAAAGATCAATTTGCAATGAATATTATGCAAATAAACATATTACAATTTGGGTGTTCTTGAATATTTTCAACTGGAAATTCTCATGAAAAATGACTTTAAAGTTGGTCAGGGCTGCCACTTAGGGAAAACTTTTTTTAAAAAAATAATGCACATGGCATGTGGGGAAGGTCCAGCGTTTGCGTCTACAGATGCTCATGGCATACAATGGGTTAAATTTTATACTTCTCAGCTTCTCTATGAAAACCCATGAGCCCTTGAAAACATAGGTTTGGGTGGGATCCAGGACTTTAGGAAGAGGAAAGAATTCAGTGGCTGCCCAGGAAGAGAACGCAGAAAACAAACTCAACATGGGAGTTTCAGTGTTTGTGAACCGAAGTCCTGGCTGTCCTTTGGAATTAAGGCAGAGGCAGAGTATAGCTTCCAGAACACGCAGAGGACAGCATCCATAGAGATCTGGAGTGAAAGTACGCAGACTATAACCCAGTAAGACTGACCTAGAACATGGCACATTACAAATTATAAGGAACACTAGGGGCCTGGTGCACAAAAATTTGTGCACTTGGAGGGTCCTTCAGGCTGGCCTGAGCCCTCTTGCAGTCTGGGACCCCTTGGGGGATGTCCACCTGCTGGCGTGCCTGGCCAGCCTGGGTGAGGGGCTGATGGCTGTTTGTAGGCTGGCCAAGCCCCCCAGTGGGGACCCTCACCCCACTGGGGTGTGGCCAGCCTGAGTGAGGGACTGAGGGCCATTTTCAGGCTGCCCACAGCCCCTTCAGGTTTTGGGTCCCTATTGGGGTACCTGGACAGCCTGGGTGACGGGCTGAGGGGCGTTTTCAGGCTGCCCACAGCTCCCATTGACCCAACATCCCAGCAAGGCTGGCTGGAAGCAGATTTCTGGGGTTTATCTTCTATAATTGAAACTGTTGCTTTAAGCCGAGGCCTAGGCAGGTAACAAAGCCTCCTGTTGGCTTCAGCTCCGTGGCTTCTATAATTGAAAGAATGTTGCCGTGAGCAGAGAGAGGCCCAGCTGGCATAGGCAGGCAGTTTCCTCCATCGCTGGTGCAATGGAAGCCTCCTGTTTACTTCAGCTCCGAGGCTTCTATAATTAAAACAATGTTGCAACTATGTTGCCGTGATCAGAGAGAGGCCCAGCCGGCCTAGGCAGACAGTTTACTCCTGGTGCAACGGAAGCCTGCTGTTTACTCCAGCTCTGTGGCTGCCGGCCTCCATCTTGGCTGGGTTAATTTGCATACAGCCGCTCTGATTGGCTGGTGGGCATGGCTTAGGCGTCACGAAGAAACGGTCAATTTTAATATTACTCTTTTATTAGATGTTCAAGGAAACAGTGATAAAAAAGACAAGGCCACAAACACTTTGTAAACTAAAGCCAATGACTACATTTCCTGTGCCCAGTGCCTCTACCTGTGACGTGAAGGCTGCAGCCACAGGGAACCCGGGAAAGAAAGAGAACTTTCTGATCTGAAATGAGGAGCGTTAGACAACTGAGAGAGAAACAGACATCATGTGAGCATAGCGGCCTTTACATTTATCAGCTTGCATTCATTCTGTGTGCCTCTGGAGATGTTTATCTTTCCAAAGGTGTCATAAAAATAAAATATTTAGGAAACAGTATATATATATATATATATATATATATATATATATGCTTTTAATTACTAATATACATAATGTATATCTATATTTATATGCCCTTTAAAATGAATGTTTCCTTTACTTAGTCTTTAAATGAAGGGTAGTATTTTTTCACGGAGATTTCTTGTGTCTTGGTTGATTAAACATCACAGAATAAAATATTTTTAGATGAATAACTTTAACATAGCTAACTCATAATTAATACTATCATTAACATATCTCAAGTGTACTAGAACATTGGAGACCATTTTTCAATAAAAGTTACTATGGGTTTAGATAATTAAGTTCTCCTTTAAGAATAAAAAATATAACATCTCTGTAATTTTAATATTTATAATTTCTAATTTTTCTATGGCAAAAGTAAGATTCCTTTTTCCAGAGGTAAAAATTCCCAACACTGTGCACCAGGGAGCGGGCAATGTCCTATTTGCTTCCTGCTGGTTGATGGGGCCATTTAGTGAACTCAGCAACCTGGACGACAGGTGTCCTTGAGACCCAGGACAGGTGGGCTCTGGGGACCTGGGGTTTTTAGGAGACAGGTCTTTCCGGTGCCTTATCTTGTCCTACCACGAAACTCTGGTGCCAGCACTGCATCCCCGCCCCCTGGTGGTCAGCGCACATCATAGTGAGCCTTAAACTCCCAGTCAGAGGGAACAATTTGCATATTAGGCTCCTATTATATCCCACAACATTTTCATCACTAAATGAGCTGTCAGGACAGACTCATCAGTTCATTCACATTGCAAACGTTTCCACAGATAACACATAACTAAAGCTGTGGAGAGGCTCAGATCAGACAGGGAGAACCATAAACCCACCAAATCGGCACAGCGCAGTGTGGCCATGCAGTCACAAAGTCCTCTGTGAGCACAAAGGTAGAGATGCACTGATAGAATATATTGTTACTGAGTTCAGAGGGAGGGAGGGAGGATGGGAGAGAGAAACGTCAATGATGAGAGAGAATCATGGACGGGCTGCCTCCTGCACGCCCCCTACTGGGGATCAAGCCTGCAATCCACCCATGTGCCCTTGACCAAATCGAACCCGGGACCCATCAGTCCACAGGCTGACGCTCTATCCACTGAGCCAAACCAGCTAGGGCTGCACTGACAGAATATTGAAAAAATAAGGTGGAAATGAGGTATTAAATTGTTGGGTTTTAATCTCTAAAGCTTTTATTACCTACAATTATGGATTTTTCACACATTTTAAAATATTTTTTTAAAGGCAATCTAATAAAGAACCCTCAAAATAACCCATTTAGCTATTCCATGGTGTACAATTTTCTCACCTAAAATTAAATAGTGTTGACTAAAACCTCTCAGTTCAACAGGTATGAATATATGAAAACTCACTTGGTTGCAAACACCATGGAAAAGGGGTACCGGTCCCCACAGCGCGGGACCTGGTACCGGCCTGGTGCTGCCACCTGCTGGCGCCTCCGTTACACTGCGGCTCACCCTCCACCCCGCCTCACCCCGGGAGAGGGGAGTGGGGTCGCCGGCAGGCGGGGAGCCGCCTCCTGGGGCGGGTGGAGGAGAGCAAGACGTCAGCTTTGGCTGAGCACAGTCCCGGGTGCACGGGCGGGTCGTTCTGGGTCTCTGCGGATCTCCCCTCGCAGGTGCAGGGAACACCGTGCCTGACTTTGGAAAAGGAAAAAGCTGTTGTCGACAACCAGGTGGACACTGGGCTCAAAGGGGCAGCCGTGACGATGGAGCCAAAGGGCCGACGGACCCTGACCACCGCCCAACGGAGGGCAGAGAGCAGGGCGGGGCGCTCTCCCCACCCGAGAGCACGCGGGCAGGCCTCGCGGCGGACGGGGAGCGGGGGTGTCCGTGCAGGCGGGAGAGGTGGCCCCGTCTCTCCCAGAAAAGCGCCATCGGCTCTAACAGCCTCGCCGTCACCTGCCCCGGACTCCACATCCGGGCACCCGGGCAGCCCCGCTCGGCGGGAGG
>PVJC01029181.1:0-22130 GCA_004026665.1 Murina feae
AGGGCCCCTGCTGCTGACCGGACACACCTGGCACAAAGCGCCCGGCCCAGCCCGGCCCCGGGGGCAGACACTTCTCGCTGGGCGGCTGATGAGCGCGAATGGCTGGGCGGTGGTGGATACAGCTGGGGTGAGGGGACTGGGTGCCGCCATCTTGTGCCTATGGGCGCAACCATCTTTGTCTGATGGTCTTGAGTGATGGTTAATTTGTATATTACTCTTTTATTAGATAGGATGAGCATGCAAAGGACATGAAGAATGGATACATTTAAACATTGCAAAGTTCTTTGATAACATAGAAAGTTAAAGATAACTTTCCCATTTTTTTCTTCATAGCCAATTGGTGTCAACACTGGTTTGAGTATTTTCCTAACCCTCCTATCAATATTCTTAGTATGATAGAAAATGTCCTGGCATTTCATGACAAGGAGCTGCTGCAGCACTTCATAGATTGTGATGTAACTTCTCAGGTAAGAAGTGTCAGGTTCTTACAATAGCATAACTTACTTTGGAAACTAGCATTAGTTCTATCACAAATAAAACAGTGTTTTCTTGAGAGAGTATAATAAAAAACATACTATTGTATTTTTAACAGTGTTTCATTCTCTTTCCTTATTTAAACTGCTTTCCTGAAAGTCTATAAAGAAGGGTCCAAAGTAAGGTAGTTCTTTCCTTAATTATGTTTTAAATGTAATAATTTTAATAACTAACCCAAACGTAAGACATTATAAGCAATGATGTTATGACTTTTCCCTAGGAAACTAATACATTTTTTCTTATTTGTTTTAGCTATATGCATGGCCTCTTCTTGAAACTGTGTTCTCAGAAGTACTGACAAGAGAGGAGTGGTTAAAATTATTTGATAATGTCTTTTCCAACCATCCTTCATTCCTGCTGATGACCGTGGTAGCCTACAACATATGTTCTAGAGCTCCTTTGCTTAACTGTGATCGTAAAGATGATTTTGAGGTAAATATCCTTGTTCTTAGGTAGCAGTTCTTAAATTTCATTTCTTTCCATTGAAAAACCCATTTATTGAGTACCTATTGTATGTCAGGTCCTTGTACGAAGGGGTAGGAATCTAGTGGAGAGCAAGTTATATCATAGCCATGTTCTTTCATCGTTTGTAGACAATTCAGCAGGCAATTGTAGCAGACTGTTAGCCTTAACATCTTAGCTTCAGAAAAGAATCATGATAATATGGGAGTTTTGTGCTTTTTTGCCTCAATAAGGGATGCTTAAACAATTGGGTTTATTCTGCTCATGATCTTATCACAGTGACCCATCTGGTCTGTGCTAATCTGAATGCTTATTACATGTGCTGAATGGTAACTGAGAATTTTGAGGCTTGGCAGGAGAGTGGCTGAAAGAAAGCATTAGAAATGCTTTTGAAAAGGACAAGTTCTTGGGGTAGGCAGGCTGAGTTCAATCGGGCTTTGTTTGTGTGTTTTGTTTGTTTATTTGTTTGTTTGTTTTTGTTTCTTATTTTGTGATCCCTGTCAAATTAAACTTTATTTTTACTTTATGCTCACAAGATATATATATGTATGGAGGGGAGGGGGTGGAGCAGTGTGTACAGGGTGGGGCAAAAGTAGGTTTACAGTTGTGACTTTGTAAAAATAGAGTTTTTTCTTGTATTGTTATTTATGAATTACTAGAGGCTCGATGCACGAAATTCGTGCAAGGGGCTCGGCCCTCACAGCCCCCTGCTTCATCCGGAAGGACGTTTGGTCTAATTAGCGTAATGTGCTTTCATTATGATGATTGTATTTCCTATACGAACAACTATAAACCTACTTTTCCCCCACTATGTATAAATTTGGATCTGCCAGCAGAACAAGATAATGTGAAAAATTTTCAGGTTTTTAAAAAGAATCAAGCTAATTTATTTTCAAAGGATAATTTCCCCCCAATTTATTTATTTTGCATTTTGAAGGAATAAAATCCAAATAGAAGCATTTGTTCCATTGTTGAAGTATTCTTCTGTTATTTAAGAAGTCTTCATTTTGAGTTAAAATTTTAAGGTGTTATTTTGAAAGTGTATAATGTGAAATTTTTTTACATTTTTAAAATATAAAATTGGATCTTCATTTTAGAACTTGGGTTCAGGAAAGCTTCAGTGAATTTGAAAAAAGACATCCTCTTCATGATAAATTCATAGTTATATTTTTAAACTCCTGTTTAATTCTACCTGTAAATGCTTTGTTAGATAAATCTCCATTTAAACACAAATTTTTCTTACAGTACTTTTTCCACCATCGAAATAACCTGGACATAAGTGTTGTAATTAGAGAAGTTTATCGCCTCATGGGTACCACGCCTTTGGACATTCATCCAGAGAGCATGCTCAGTGGTTTTGTGGCCCTGACAAAAGGACAGTATCCAGTATTTAACCAGTATCCCACGTTCATTGTGGACTATCAGACACAGGAACGGGAAAGAATAAGGAACGATGAATTGGATTACTTAAGAGAGAGGTAATCATGGAAAAGGTGTTCTTCAATAGAAACAAAATCTATTATAAATGTAAACAAGAAAAGTTTTTATGAAAATTACATGTACATGATTATATATTTGTGTAAAATGAGCATTTGAAGGCTGGACACATCTTTAAAGATATTTAATTCTTACATATAGAAGTAAAACGATTATATATCATCAGCTATACATTTTGTGTTTTGGTTGTTCTTGGACTTAAGTGTTCTTGTTTGCATTTTCATATAATAATACATATTACCTACTTAAGGCAGACGGTTAAGAATATGCAAGCTGAAGTGGACCAACAGAGAGCTGAAGATGAAGCTTGGCGCCAAAAACAAGAGCTGCTTCATAAAGCTGAAGAAACCAGGAGGGAAATGCTCTTACAAGAGGAGGAGAAGATGGTACAACAAAGACAGAGGTATGTTTTATCAGCTAGAAAAAAATCTGGACATAACAAGTTAGTTGAACAATTTTTTTTTTGTTTTTCATTCTAGGATCAGCACTATATGTGGCATGACACACCGTGGTATTTCCATTAAGCAAATGTTTAAGTTAATAAAAAGAAATCTGTATAGATACCGCTTTTCAAATGTAATGTAGTCATGTAATTCTAAAGCTATCTTATGTTATAACTGCACTGATTATTCAGAATAATACCAGATCTATGTGCCTGGGAGGACATTGTTAGAAACATTATTCTACGATGAAGAGAAATGCTCTGTATTACTGTTCTGGATAAATTGCCTTTGGTGGAGCATCATTTTTAAAATTACGTTTTAAATATATCTGCGTGACCTGCAAATTGAAACATACAATGATTATCTCATCATGCATTTCATACTTTGAGGACAGGGGAAGAAGTATTAAATGCTTAAAGGGAAAATGTTGAAATTAATTAAGATGATTCTTTTTCTTGGGAGTGATTTTATGAAACAGATTTCTAATGTGGTTTAAAAAGAGCTACCAAACTAAGCTCTTAGCCTTCTCCTAAAGTTCTAAGAGGGTAAGTATAATCCTTGGTTACTTTGGAGCATTTTTTGGCATTCTTCCTTCAAATAGAGGATATCACTTGCATTGAGAGGATGTGAGTAGTAAGGCTTAGGAAGAACATGTGCATATGAGAAGGAGCCTTGTCATGTGGACACTTGTCATTTCCATGAGTGCAGACTTGTCACTGGGCATCTTTCATTTATACACTGTAAGCAAAGCTGGGTGCAGAGGCACCAGTGAAATTAGGGAAGTGGCCCTAAGTAGGTGGCAGGTCCTTTGCTGTTGTGAAATGTAATGTTTTTCCATTTAAATCTATATTGGGAAATGTTTGTACTTGTTTCTTGATATAACCTGAATGACTTTCCATGTGAACATCTGTTACCCTATTTTTGCGCTCTCCCCCCCCCCCCCCACATTTTGTATTTAAGACTAGCTGCTGTGAAAAGGGAGCTGAAAATACAGGAAATGCACTTACAAGATGCCGCAAGAAGGCGTCTGCTGAAGCTTCAGCAGGATCAGCGGGAAATGGAACTAAGAAGACTGGATGATGAGATTGAGAGAAAGGTTTATTATTTTTAGTCCTCATGCATCCTCTTCATTTAGTCTCATTGAAATGTAATGAACACCTTTAAGTTAAATATTACCTCTGGAGTTCACAGTGAATGCTTAATAGCCCCTCTAACTTAGTTGACTTTTTCCCTCAGCTGTTCTCATTTTTTTTCATATATTTTCTAACAGTTAAATATTTTAGAGATGCCAGAAAAGTTAGTCAGGTTGACCAGTGTCTTTGGTAATTAAACATTCTTTATTTTTATCCACTGCAAATTTAAATTGCTCAAGTTTTACTAACTTGTAATATTGGCTAATGTAATATGGTAAGAACTGTCATCTGTTCTCCCAGTCTGGTAGATGAACATATGATAATTGTGCTTTCTTTTTTAGAAAATCAGGCTTAACTTTATCTCCGACATTATTTGTAGATTCCACAGTGGATGTTAATATAATATCAATTACTCTGGTTTCAATAAACCAATACCTATTATTTTAAACACTTACAGTGGATTGTTCAGATTAAAAAATTACTAAATCTAGTAAACCAAAATTATTTTGTAAATTCTTTTTGATATTCACAGTTTGTGCTTTTCTTTGAACATAGGTAAATATGAGAGATCGAGAAATTGCTACCACAGCCAAAGACCTAGAAATAAGACATCTGGAACTTGAATCACAAAAGAGACTTTATGAGAAGGTATAAATCAGCTATTGCCAATATAAGAAAAACAGGGTTCATACAAACTCTTTTTAGATTGTATTTTTCATGGTTTTTAAATTCATTTTATTTGCTTTTTTTTAAAAAAAACAACAACAACATAGTGTCATCTAGGATTGTAAGGTAGCAAAAATGTCTGAATATACAGTTTGTTGTTTTTCTTTTTTGCATAATCAAATTCTTTTCCTAAATGCTGCATATCTTTGTATTAATCATTTGTAGTGGCTATTAGTGAGCCATAACTTCAGCTCTTTTTCTGCTGTTTGTAATTTAAGTGGTTCAGAATTTTTTGGCAATAAACTTCTTCATACATATATCTTCTCTGCATATAATTGAAAAACATTTTTATTTTAAATTAATTATATGGTAATTATGCTGCAAATAGAGTTAGAAAAGTAGAAAAAACTCTGTGAGAAAATAACTGCTAAATATCATCAATAAGAGTGAATGAGGTTATTTGCTACGAACAATTGGTATTTTGCTTTTTCAACTTAAATCTTCTTGAATAGTGTTTGCTATCCCACCCCAACCCCCAACACCTATACCCATTACCACTCACTCCCCTTCCGTGCCACTGGCAACCACTAGTTTACTTTCTGCCTCTGGATTTAACTATTCTGGACATTTCATATAAATGAAATCTTACAATTTGTGATCTTTTGTGACAGTTTCTTTCAGGTAGCATAATTTTTTCAAGGTTCAGTCATGTTGTAGCTTAAGTCAGCACTTTATTATTCCTATGGCTGAATAATAAATATTCCATTGTACGGACAGATCACATTTTGTTCATTCATTCATTCATCAGTTGGTGAATGTTTGGGTTGCTAAGAACATGCACATACAGCTTTTTGTTTGGACACATATTTTCAATTCTCCTAGATAGATACCTAGAAGCATAGAGTCCCAATTTCTCTCCATTCTTATGAACAGTTGTTACTGTCTGTCCTTTTGATTGTAGCCATGCTAGTAGGTGTGAAGTGGTATCTTATTGTGGTTTTGATTTTCATTTCCTTTATGACTAGTGATGTCAGCATCTTTTTTATATGTTTATTAGCCATTATTAATCTTCTTTGGCAATCATGTGGTTAATGTCTATTCAAAATATGTAGGGCCGTGTTTTGGGTTTTTAATATGTCATGTAATTTTTTTGGTGAAAGCTAGACATTTTAAATAATAAGATGTGGCAAATCAAATTTTCTTCCTTCCCAGAGTTTCTTTGTTTAGTGATTTTTCTGAATTAATTCTGTAAAGTCTCCCGTCTTTGTCCTATATAGCCACTTCAGTTTCTCCTTGGGTAGCTTAGTGATTAGACGGACATTTCCTTAGAAGCTTTGAACCAGGAAGCCTCTAGTCATTGCCCAGGGACTCTGTACATCATGCTGGTGGCCCTGGAACACTTGCATAGTTTACAACTGTCTTAGATTTCACTTTCTGGTTGTGCAAAGCCACAGTTCACCAGAGTTGACAGCTTAGGCCCTTCTCCGGTATGAGCATTCACATAGCCCTTGGCATGTGCACAGCCTTACACTTGCACATGGCCTTCTAGAGTCCCAGCATCTACCAGAGCTTTTCAAAGCCCCCTGTGGACAGCAGTTCCCCACCTTTCCCTATAAACCTTTTTGATTAGCCTGTTTATGCTAACTGGGATCCATTGCTTCAGGTAGCCAATACATTCAACGATTTCCCCTGATTGTTTTTAGCAAATGTCCCCAGGAAAAAGGCCTGTCAAAGTAGTTGAGTTCTGCCTCAGGTCAAATACTAATAAAGACAGTCAAATACTACTAAAGACAGCCTCGGGAGTGGGGTCTTTCGGAACCATTGACAGCTCAGATGATGACAGTCCTCTGGGAATGGGAGTTTGAAGGAACTCCCACTCCATTTTGCCCCTTCCATTGGCTGCCAGGCTGCTGGTTTTCCAGGCTAATTCAGAGCTCAGGGTTGGGGTGGACATAGGAATGATTAAAGTTAAAAATGCCGTAGTGCTTGCTGTTCTTACCAAGATTCAGCCGTGAATAAGTGCTCCCCAGATTGCTGCGGGCCTTCAGTTAATTTCCGGAGTTCGGAAAAAGTTGGTTTTGCCAAAGTTCTCAGAGCTTCTGTGGATGAGAGAATTTTCAGAGCTCCTTACTCTTTTTTCACTGATGTCACGGATGTTTTTTACCTTGAAAATTAGATGACTACACTTTTTATTTGTGTGCATATTAGAAATCTGGAAAAAAGAAAAGTCATTTTTGCGTTTGAGCATTATTATAGACTAGAGGCCCGATGCACTAAATTTGTGCAAGAGTAGGCCTTAGCAGCCACTGTGGCTGCCTCAATCCCGCGGCTGCAGCCCCAGCTTCATCATCTGGAAGGCCGTTCAGTTGATTTGCATATTATGCTTTTATTATTATAGATTGGTGATTTTTTTTAAATGTTTTTTTAAACAGAATCTTACTAGAAGTCAAGAAACTGTTGCAAAAGAAATGAGAGAAGATATAGATGCCTATAAACGAAAAGTGGATCTTGAAGAACGCTCGTTTCAGAGACTGATAGAAGCAGACCAGACACAAAACCAAAAAGCCCAAAAGGTAAAAATGTGCTCAGTTTCGTGCACACACAAAGGGGGGAATTTCCATGCACCATCATTGTAAAAGAAAGAATTCAAAACTGAACTCGGTAAAAGTTGAGTTAATTTATGTCTTTGCTTCAGTTAGCATAGTTTCTAGAATCTCACATTATTTTATTTGCAGATATTTCTTTGATAGCTATATACATGTATCTTTTGTACTCTGAGAATTTTAAGACTTATAACAAAATACAAAGGAAATAATAACTTTATAAATTGTGGTATCCTACTATGTTATGGTATCAGAAATTTTCCCTGAGTAGATTTAGTTACAAAATATGAGGTCTCTACCTGACATATATGCCAGTAGTTTCAAAGTGTATTCTCTAAAATATTAATAACTATTATTCAGTAAAATGGAAGGTGACAAATAAGTATTGGAAATTCTGTCATATTGTTTTTCATGCCAAATTTGAGGATATAGTACATTATGACTCTTTAAGAAAATTTCCCGAACTTATAAAATTTCTTGTGGAGAAATTCTGGCTTAAATGGATTGAAATAGAATTTGAGACCTTTACAAAAGACTCTTCTCTGTTAATCCCTTAAACAGAATGCTAAGTGGGTCTGTGGCAGGGCCTGGCAAAAGCCACGAATAGTGTAGGAGTTGCTTACCTTCTGTCCTGCAACAGTTCCTGACTGATAACCCTACAATATTCCTACCTTCTTTTTCCTTAAAGATTTTGTCCAGTCTGTAGGAATGGGCGCTCCTGACTCCTTTTCAAGGGGTTGAAACATGAAATTGTTTAATCCCACCTATCCCTTAGCCCAGAAGTTCTCAACCTTCGCTATACATTCCAATCGCCTGAAACTTTCCCCCTCTGCTCCCAAGGACATGCTTAGAGAGAGGAAGGTAGAGAGTGAGAAAAACATCGATAGGTCGCCTTCTATAAACGACCAGGCATCGAACTCACAACCCGGGTATGTGCCTGACCAGGAATCGAACCAGCAACCTTTTGGGGCACCAACTGAGCCACTGCCGGTGGGCTGAAGAACTTTCTAAAAGGACCAATTGTCCAGCCACCCTAGACACTGATTTAGTTGATTTGTGGTGGGTCCTGAACATCAGTTTGTTTTAAACACCCAGAGGTGATCGAATATGCACCCAGGGTTACAAGCAGCTACTCTAGATACATTAAGTGGATATGCCATAATTATATATAATCTGACCTTGTTTCTGAAATGTATAACTTTTTCTTAGTTAATTGAAGAAAACTTGGCAAAAGCTGAACAAGCCTGTCTAAATACTGACTGGCAAATTCGGGCTTTACAAAAACAAAGATGGGACGATCAACAACGAAATGAATCTTACCGGGAAATGGCCAAACTCCTTCGGGAAAACAGAAAGAAAGAAATAGAAGTATTGAATGCAATGATGTGGAATGAAGCTGAAAAGGTAAGGATAATGTTATAATCTTGTTAGTAATTATTTAAATTTTGAAATATTACATAACCAAATGACAAAAACATCAAACCAAGTAATTTTTTGTTGGGAAATATCTTAAAGATGATCTAATAGGTATTGCTCAGAGAAGTCCCATATTGATGGATGTATCTATCACTGACTAAGCATCTTCCTCAGTTACATTAGTGTGTTTCAGCTTCTCGGCCTATGGGACTTGTCCTGGATGATTGCATAATATTACTACTTTACCTAATTCTTTATACTTACAATATAGAGGATTTTGAAGAATTAAGAATTATATGTAGTTGCTAATTACAAAAACCAAAATAATAGTGATAATAAACAAGATAGAAGTTTTTCTTTTTCACACGAAAGAAGTCTGGAGGTAGGCAGTCAGGCATTGTATCCTGACTCCAAGGTCATTGGGACATTGCCTCCTCCAGCCTTTCTACACTACTTCCTGGTATGTGTCTCTCATTGTCAAGGTGAACTTACCACCCAAGATGATGGGTTTCAGCCTCCCATACACATTCCATTCAGCACGAAGAAGGTAGGACAGATGTGCAAGAGGCTCCACCCCCCAGAACTCCTTTCCAGAATTCCCAGATGCATTTCTAGCCACATTGGGCTGCAAAGGATATTGGAAATGAAGTCTTTTTAGCAGGGAGCATTATCATCCCAAATAGAAATAGCATTCTATTCCCAAAGAAGAACCAGAGAATGGGTTTTGAGGAGATTACTTAAGAGTATATATCTTTTGGCTGATCCTTCCTGAACAACTCAGGGACCTGTGCTCTGTGGATGTAGCAGACACAGAGGCCTTCCCTAAGGACCCTGAAGAGCCAGGAAGAGATCAAGAACTAGATAACTGGCTTTCATTCATTTCTCTTTCTGCTGCTAGATCATAGCTCTATTCTGAAAGCTTTCCATAATATATTTCCTTCAAGTCACTTTTCCAGACTCATCTTCCTCCTACCCAACCCCAGGGTTTAACCCTTTCATTCACGGATGGGAAGGGGTGGGAGTGATACCAGATCACTGAGGTTCTTCTCAGGAAAGTGGTGATGAAAGCCCACACCTGCAAGGTAAAGGTTGCTGGCACTGGGGCTGGGCTGAAAGGTTAGGGGTTGCTCTCCTGTGGGTGAAGTGGTGTCCTTGAGAGTACACTGAGAATCCTGGCTTTTCGTGGGATGCAGAGATCTGCCTTTGTGTCCAGTGTCGTGGGTTCCAGCTTGACTCCTGCGTCTTGGAGGATTACTTAGTCCCAGTCTCCTCATCAGTAACATGAAAGGGATGGATCTCTATGGTCCTAATGATTCTTTAAAGTTTTTTTTTATTTAATGCGTATTAATTCATTAGCATTTCTAGAAAAGACATTTGGCATATAAAACTTTTTATATAGCCTGGCCGAGGTGGCTCAGAGGTTGGGTGTTGACCTGTGAACCAGGTCAAGGTTCAGTTCTGGTCAGGGCACATGCCCAGGTTGCAGGCTCGACCGCTGTGTAGGAGGCTGCTGATCAATGATTCTCTCTCCTCATTGATGTTTCTATCCCTACCTCTCCCTTCCTCTCTAAAATAAAGTATATATTTTTTAAAAGTTTGTATGTAAAACCTGTAGCATTGCTAGAACATAGGTAAACCTTAGGAGTTATATAGTTTTTTAAATTGGTTATGTTATTTACCTTATAAGCTCATTGTAAGATTATTGTTTGCTGACTTTAGGAAGAAGAAAATAGGGGCTAATAGTGATTACTTGACTTCCCTGTAGTCATTAAGTATACCAGAGCTGGGCAAAGAATTTATTTTCTACAACATGATGACTGTGGCTAGCAGCTGCTGTACCATAGATAAGAAAGTTGTTAAGAGAGTGAATCCTAAAAGTTCTCGTCAGAAGAAAAACATGTTTTCCTTTTTTTTCTCTTTATTGTATCTATATGAGAAGATGGATTTAGCTGAATCTGTTTTAATCACTTCACCATAGACGTAAATCACACCATCACGCTGTATGACTTGCTTACACAGTGGCATATGCCGGTTATTTCTCAATGAAACTGAAAGTGAAAAAACTTATCCTGAATTTCATAGACTTTATTATTCAGGCATAGCATTCAAACTAAATGAAACAGTTGTCATTAGTTTAAAAAACTAAAACTTAACCTTTTAAGACTTGAGGTTTGAAATGTGTTAAAATGCATTGTTAACTCAGCGACAGTTGGGACCTGTTTGTGCACCTGGTGCTGAGTGGCATCGGAAGGGCTCAGCTCTCCGGAATCCTCAGCTGCCCTGGCCAAGGCTGGCACCCACTTACCCCAACTCCAGACCGGGGCTCGTGCCTGGGCAGCACCAAGGGAAGTAGAGCAGAGGGAACAGGGGCTTCTTCCACTGCAGGAATGTGCATTACCACAGTGTTCATCTGATTCCCCCTCTCCCGCCCCCTTATTTACGTTTAGTGGAAGGAAGCTGAAGAAAAAGACTTTCAGCTGAAATCAGAAAAGAAAGCTTCTGCTCTTTCAGATGCTTCTAGAAAGTGGTTTCTAGAGAAGGAGATAGATGATGCTTTGGAACACGCTGAACATGTACATAATAAGGGTGAGTACCGTGAATGCCTTCTCTCCATGGTGTTACAGATTCATTGAAATGATGTGGTCCGATATTGTGGCTCAATCCTTGAGGTGTATTTTGGCACTTTTATTCAAATTATTGCTCAGCTAAAAGGTAATCCCTACCTGGGCACCCTAGTCACCATTTATTTGGTCAGAAGGAGTAGGCTTAGGAGTGGGGCTGTCAAAGAGACAGCTTCAATAAAGAAACATTTTCGCAGCCATCCGTGGAATTCTAGTCTCTTCCACAGTTCTATGGTCCGTGGCATCTCCTTCACATGTTTACAAAGTGCCATTTCTAGTTTATCTAAGTAAAAATGTGTGCTTTATTCCATTTTATGCAGATCTCACCTGAAAGTTTTTCCCTTGTGTAACATTGACTCTGCTTTTCTTACTGGTTTTTTTTGTTTGTTTGTTTGTTTATTTGTTTAATTCTCTCACTAAGGCCTGTTCTCTGGAGCAATGCAGATGGCATTTCTCACCTCTGCCACATGACAGCATTCAAATAGTTGAAGATGACTTTCATTCTCTCCCCCACACCAGTTGAAATTAGCCGTTTGGTAATTAGTCAAATTATCTTAATGACTCATTGAGCTAAAGCTGAGTTAAAACCGTTAGCTAAAGCTCTTGAGAGCAGCTAAAAGCAGACACCTTAATGAGTGTGACCCGCACATTCTGGGCCTGACTCGCCGAGGCAGCCCTAGGGACGGGAGCAGAAGAGAAAGGGCGGTCATACGTGATGTTAGAATGAAAAATCAGAAGACTTAGGTGTCTTGTTGGCTGTACATCTGCAGGAGGTAGGAAACTGTAAGAGCACAGCTGGAGAGCGAGTGTAACTGTTGAAATGAAGGGAGTGATTCGAATGGGGAGGGGTACCAGCTAGGGGTGGACACTGCTCTGCTTCCTACCTAAGAAGGTTTCGGGTAAAACTTGCCTATTGGTGGTTCTGATTCCTGTGTATTTTGTGATGAGGCCTTGCCTGATTGAAGCCAACAGTGATAGCTCACCGTTAGTTCTCGGGGAAAGCTTGCTAATTTAAGGTGACCAGACGTCCCTCTTTTTAACAATTTGTCCCGCATCCCACGGCATTTTTAAAAAGTCCCGATTTTTGGAAAGAGACATATGTACTACTCTTTGTAATATTTTAAGTAATAAAAAATAAAAAGAAAAAGAACCCCCCCCCCAGTCAATGGTGTCCCGCTTTACCAATGTTAAAACCTGATCACCTTATATTTCATAATCCCCTCCAATAAATGTTTGGCATCTCCGTCCTCACAGCCATATTTTTGAGTTGTTTGTAAGCTTTTTGCTTGGGTTAAAGGTGTTTCAGTGTACTTTACCAAAACGTCTGCTCAGCTCTTAATTCTCACTGCACTTCCTGGCCCCTTTGAAGGGTGTCACCTTCTTCCCAGCATTCTTCTCAGAACAGAAAAGACGCTTTTCTCCTCGACAATTTTGATGAACTAGGGACCACTTGGAAGTAATAAAGCCTTTCTCCTCACTCCCAAGCACCTCTTGTCTCCTCACTTTTGTCAGTCGTGCCCAGATGCCAAAATGAACGGGTTGCCTCAAGCCGTTTACCTAGAACCTCACAATTAAATGACATTTCTGAAATGGATTCCTCAACACGGAGTAAGTTGATAAACAAGAAGGATTTCTCCCATTATGCTAAATGTAGTAGTATTTAAGCAAGATTATGACTTAAATTATATTTATGGCATGTTGATGCCATTTTCCCAGGGCATTGGGGATGGAAAGCCTAAAATGGAGGCAGCCAGAGTCTCACATCTCCATCCGGGGAAGCAAGGGGATCAGGCCAAAACCCAAGTAAAGGCGGTCGCCAACGTCAGTAGCGCTTCTCCATCTCTTTAGCAGCAGCACCACCCGGAACAATAGAAGTCTGTCGCTCACTAAATTAATGACATTCCTGACTGTTTTACACCCTTGTGAAGAGAAAACCTCGGCATTCGTTTTCGAAGCTATTATGCATTTGAATTTTCTTGCCTCTGTTCTGGGCTGGGCTCCCAACAACCACTGAAAACCTGTTTGCTGTGGGCACTGCAGCCAGGACAGCACGTAATAAAAGTCAGGTGGCCGGAGGCTAGGGGCTTCATGCTGTTCAGGTGACGATGGATCCCTGACTTGATTCACTGGAGGTTTTGTTCATTTTTGGAAGGGGTGGAAAGGAAACATCTTAGGGAAATATAGTCACAGCACTAGCCCATGAAGGAGCTAAAAATTTCCACAGTAAAGTACTTGACTTGGATTTTGTTTTTGTTTGTTTGGTTCATTTTTTATATTTGTAATTTATTGGGTTTCATTTTTTATTAAATGGATTTCAAGTGTACAATTCTGTAATACATCATCTGTATATTATTATATTGTGTGTTCAACACTCCATAGTCTGGTCACCATTTACTCCCCCTGTACCCCCTTCTACCTCCCTTCACCCCACCTTCCTTCTGGTAATCACCAGACTATGGTCTGTGTCTGTTTGTTTTTTTTGCTTAATCATTTCACCTATTTCACCCAGCACCTCCACCCCACCTCAGCTGTCAGTCTGTTCTCGTGTCTATAAGATTTTAAAAGGGGGCGGGTGGAAGGAGGGGGCAGGAAACTCTGTTAGACTTCACTTAAACTGACTTTTTCAATAAAACTATCATATAGATGAAGCAGAATTTTACAAGGTCTTTTGAGTTCTTTTAGAACAGAGGTGGGGAACCTTTTTTCTACCCAGGGCCATTTGGATATTTATAACATCATTCTCAGACCATGCAAAATTATCAACTTAAATATTAGCTGCTGTATTTGGTCAAACATTTAATAAACTCACCCCTAATGATTTCAAGGGCCTTATACAGCCCACGGACCAGACATTCCCCACCCTGTTTTAGAAGAACACATTTTTATATATTGTCCACTAAAGCCGGCTTTATAAGAAATACACCTAATGAGAATCCAGCATTGTCCAAATACTTTTGCTAATTCTTATTCTTATATCACCTGTAAGTTCTGTGTTAGAACAGGAATTAAATAAAAAGTCATATGTAAGTCCAAAATAAGAGAATCTCAACTCTTCTCTCTTCTGACGTGTCAGGACTTTTTAACAAGATAATTCTAAATTCTAAATTGACTTGGGGACATTTGATAAAGTTTGGCAGCAAAATGAAGCATCAAAGTTATATTGCTTGGAAAAAAATAGTTTCAGAAATTGAAACTGTTTAAATATGTCACTGAGTTTCAGGAAGTGTATTTTTAAGGCATTTCTTTTTCAAATTCCAGTATCACTAGCCCCTCTAACTCAGCGTGACTGACACTTGGACTCTTTGTAATATTTTAATCTTGATTCTGGCCTCTCCCTGTGTTAGCCACTATTAAAAGCATTTTATTCATTTTTTATTCATTTTTATTTCATCATTGGAAAGTGCTCCCGGTGTGTACAATATTAATTTGGGCAACTTGGAATGCCTTTTCTCATTACATTAAGCATCCTAGTGAGGAAACTTACTGTTGTTACAAAGAACTCAAATTTTCTTTGGACAGACTTTGTTCCTAATTTAAAAGATTGTACCTCCAAATTGGGAAAAAATGCTTAATAACCAAAATTGGATAAATTGTCCTATAGTGTTCATTCAGTTCAACAAATATATATGTAGCTTGTAAATGGAACCACGTAGGGCAAGGTAATAAATATGTCAGGCTTTTATTTAAGAAATTTGGTTTTTATTATATTTATTTCATTACTGATTTTTACAACATGTTTACCTTTAAAATCAGTGCTATGTCATTGCTAACATCAGAAGACTAAACTATTGTTAATTTTAAATTTTGTTTTCAAGTTTCTTTAAACCAAAGAAAAACGCAGTGGGACACCATGGAACGGGATCTTCTGGAGAGAGTGAGACACCTTCGCCAGAGACTCACCGCGCAGGCTCGTAGCAGATGTCGGACACCTCATCTTTTGGCCACATAGGAGGCTGGTCACCTTGAAAGAGTCAAAGAAATATCTATTTTGCAATCAGTGATACTGATTTTTAGATTATTTAAATTCCTGTAAAGATCAACCTTTTGTATAGAAAACTGTGTAGAAAAATTATGTGTTCTATTTAATACTTATGCTTTTTGGTTGTAAGTGGGTTCTGGTACTTCTCACAATAAAAAATTTTGCAGATATTTGTGCCGTACCAGCACAGCCAGGTTCGGTGAGCCTGAGAGGGGGCGGTGAAGGATTGAAAAAAGACAGAAAAGAGGAGAAAGCGGGGTCTGGGTGGGATGCTGGCCTCTCTGACGGAGAGCTAGCGACAGCGCCACGGCCTGTAAGCGGAGTCTTTATTTTATAGCCAGATTCCATGATGCAGAGTAAGGGCATGGTCGAGATGTTTACAACATTCTCCTGGTTTCCATCCTGTCCAGTTACCTGCACCTGATCAAGCTTTGTTTACTTGCTGCCCCTCCCACAGCCTATATCACTCAGCCACGTGGGATCACAGGTTCGGACCATAAGGTCAAGCTTACAGCTATAGCCTTTGGCTGTAACTGTGCTGGGACTTGCATGCAGCTTTGCCACGAGAGAATCGTGCCCTCTCATTAGTCCCAGGCTTAAACTATTGAAAACCTGTTTCTCTTTAAGGGCTGTTCTCTGGAGCAGTGCAGATTGAACCTGTCCAAACGCTGTAGCCGCTCTCCACTGATCTTCAAACTTGTGTTAGGCTCCTTCAGGTTGTAAGAACCAGCATAAACCTCCGTGACTTTGGTTGATGAGGGTTGATTTTAAAGCTAAACTGAGATAAAGAGCAGGAACCATCTCTACACCTGTACAGCCAGGAATGAGAGAAACTAGAGCATCGACTATGTGATGTGGCTGAGATTGTCACCCTCTGACCCCCCTCCCCCCACCCCTAGCAGCAGGATCTCCTCTCTGCAGTGATCCCGCTGTGCTCCCAATACCGCAGTCAGGGCATTAGGTCTCTGCTTCTCCTGGCTGCAGAAATCCTCTCCTCGTTTCCCCGCTCAGCTCCACACCAGGCTGCTTCATCCTCTCGGGCGAATTACTTCTCTTCACCCCTTTCCAAAAGGAGGGGCAAGTAGCTCATGGACTTGATGTGAGGATTAAATAAGATAATGTACATACAGTTCTTGGGCAGTGCTTGATATATAGGGATGTGTAATACATAGTAGGAATTCTTTTTTCTGGTGGTCACAAATATAATCTTAGTGGTAAAATATTTTCAGTAAGCAGAGAGGTCTCCTTTTGTCCAATAGTCAAAGTTCTGAAATACCACCGTTGGTTTCCTAAGAGCACTTTCCTCCGCCTAATTTTTTGTTTATGTTCAGGTAGTTCCAAACGTGCCTTAATGGCTCATGCTGGTATGATTGGCAGCAGGAAGTCACAGGATATAAAATAAATAGGGTATGATGGAAACTTTGGTGAACTAGAATTTGCTCACATAAAAGCATTCAAATTCTAAAATATTGTTATTCCCGTAGCTATAAAGTACAGCACAGGGAACATAGTCAATAATCTATAATAAAAGTGTAATATGCTAATTAGACCAGACAGCCGAACGACCTTTTGAACGAAGCGGGGGCTACAAGGGTTGAGGCAAGCTGCTGCAGCTGTGAGGACCGAGTACCTTGCATGAATTTTGTGTGTTGAGTCTCTAGTATTGTAATATGGTGCCAGGTGGGTACTAGGCTTATTGGGGGGATCACTTTGTAAGGTATATAAATGTCTAACCACCATGCTGTACACCTAAAACTAGTATTGAATGTCAACTGTAATTAAAAAATGAAATATTGTGGTTATGCCAGCCAGAATCAGCGGTATATTGCCGGCTTCTGACCTCTACTTCAGGTCCTCTTTTACTAGAGTTTATACTTTAATTGGTTTTGCAACTGCACACATACTTCTTTTTATAGCATTATAATACTTTCTTAAAAAAAGATATATATATATATATAATTTTATATATATATATATAAAAGATATATATATATATATATATATATAATTTCAGAGAGGAAGGAAGAAGAGGTATCAGTGATGAGATAGAATCATCACGCCCCTCCACTGGGTATCAAGCCAGCAACCCAGGCAGGTGCCCTGACCTGGAATCGAACCTTAACCTCCAAGTTCATAGGTTAATGCTGAACCCTGCCGGCTGGGCAATAGTTCATATTTTTAAAGTTCTGTTCATCCAGTGAAAGTGAGTTATGCATAGTCTTAACTAAATGAAGAAATTCCTTTGATCTCCATTTTCTCCGAGCCTACAGTTCTCCCAGTAATAAATAGTCTTGATAAAGTCCCTGCCTTAGCAGGTACTTGACTGGCTCTCTTTGGTCCTATGTGATTGGTTGGCATTTCAAAGGTTACCACATTTCATGAAATACGTTTCTGATGATCTCTTCCTGCTTCTTGACATTATATCCTCAACCTTACCCCAATTTCTTTACAATAAATTTCTGGAAGCTGAATACTAAAGGCTGAGCTTGGCAAAATTTCCGGTGCTGGCTACTTTGTAAAAGCTTCTTTCAAGTACTCCTTTGAGTTAAAGCAGAGAGGTTTCTAAAGGCCTTTTCATATTTATTCATTCATTAGGTTTCTCTCTGGGGTGAGTTGTATAGTGTTGGATAAACTTGGGGCTTTAGCTAAATCCCTGTCCACACTGACTACATTTAAACGAGTTTCTCTCCAGTATGAAGTTGATGGTGGTAAGTTATTAAATTGATGACAGGCCTTTTCACATTACATTCATACACAGTTTTTCCCTGGTATGAATTCTCTGATGTTGAGCAAGATTTGAGCAGTTGCCAAAGGCCTTTTCACAGCGATTCCATCCATGTTAACCGTTACAGTGGGAAGGATGGCTTACAATGACCCGAAGGCTTAATTTATTGGTTTGGGTGCACTTATCCCAGATTCTGGACATAGTCATTCACCTTGGATCCAGTCAGGAGACAAACGTGATTTGAGCAGGGAGAGTTTAATATAAAGAGTTACTGAACTATGATAGGGTAATAACTAGAGATGTAATGAGAATTCTAAAGGGTGTGCAGGACTAAGGGAGAGTACAGAAAAGACAGCCTTGGAAGGGAGGCCTTGGCCCTCCCCCAGGCTCAGGTGCAGATCTGGTTGGAGAAGGTTGCAGAAAGCTGGATAGCGAGGGGCTGCCCATGCCAGAGCTGGTCCACAGTCCCCAGGCCTCAGGAGGTAAGTCTGAGTGCAGGCAATCCAAGTCTGCTGTGTTAAAGCACATAGGGTCAGGGCATCAGGACCTTGAGTGCTGGGGTGGTGTGCATGCTGGCCAGCACTAGCCAAGTCAGGAGAGCCACAGGAAGGCACCCACTAGGGCACAGGCAAACCAGTACTGGAAGGCACTGAGTGCTCAGAGCGTGTCAGGGCCCCGCTGCTGGCACTAGACCTGCAATATGCCATGCCCAGGGTAGTGCAGTCAAGAGTCATTGGCTGGAACTGTGAAGTCACTGAGAGATTGTGCGTTCTGGGCACACAGCTAGGGCAGAGCACCACTAGGTGTCCCTACACACTCGCACCACGGAGGAACCCTGAAACAGGAACAAGAATAGGCCAAACCGCACTTTGGAGCTGATTGCTCCTATGCCCATTGCTCCTGCAGCACCCCCTACTGGCAGCTTAACACGGTGCACACTAAGGAGAAGTGCTTGAAGAGCCGAGGCCGTTATTGGGGTGCAGGTGCCCAAGTGCATCGAAGCTGAGAGGCAGCAAGATGGTAACTGGCACACTCATTGGAAGGAACGCCAACAGTTAACTGACAAAAATGTGGACTCAGGTTGGACTCCATTTAATCAGATTGACGTGCCAGAATTTCCCTGGCATAATGTGAGTGCAGGTACCCAAAGGCTCCTTAGGGGGTGGAATGTAGGAGTGGATTTATAACAAATAACTTCTCGCTAACCCCGAGTTTTGCATGTCCCCCGCGACGGCCCATGGCGGAGGTGGAACGGCAGGAGTGCTCCCTCCTGGGCCACCCCCGCCGCAGCAAGGAGGTGGTGAGGATGGGGCTCTCCCACGGAGGCTCAACCGGGTCCCGGCCCACCCAGCGCGGGCTCGTTTTGCGCAGATGCCCTGTCCCCGCTTACCGCCTGCTCTAGCTGGTCCTCCGGCCCGGGCCCAGAAGCCGGGAGCCTGCAGAGCAGCAAGGCAGTCGGGAGATTTTAGACAGTGAAACCTCCCCGGCTGGGGCACTTAGGAGAGGACGGGCTGAACCGAGCGCCAGCCGACACAAGGGTGACCCCAAAGTGGAAAAGTGAGGACGCCCGGTGTTCTCCCAGTCCACAGGCGAGCGAATAAAACGCCCCTTCCCGCAGGAGTACGTACCCAGAGCGAACAAAAGTATTGTGCCCCGTGTGAGGATCGAACTCACGACCTTCAGATTATGAGACTGACGCGCTACCTACTGCGCTAACGAGGCACCTAGAGGCCGCTGTCGGCTGTAAAGTAATGAGCTCCACGCGGCGGCCCGTGCGCATGCTCACAGGACTGCGGTCCTGCTCGGCTACAGCGGAGCCCGGGACTCTCGGAGAGCTCTGGCCCCGCGCCCGGCAGGGAGGACGTCGTGGCCCCATCTCCGGTCCGGGCTCCGGGCTGCGGGCTCCGGGCTCCGGGCTGCGGCTCCCTCCTCCCGCGGGCCTGTTTGCAAACGAACCCTTCGGCTTTCTAGACGGCGCTGCGCTGGGTGGGCGGCGCCGAAGAATGGGCTTCTCCCAGCAACAGTGAGCTCGGGTTTCTGTCGGTGTAGCGTTTGCAAAGCGTCTGCACGGGTGTGGTCGCGGGAAACCCTTATTGGGCACCTACTGTGTTCCCGGTGCTGCGTTCGCAGGGACACCCCCAGCCTCGAAGATCTGGAAGGGGGCGCGCAACTGCACAGTAATTTGAAAACACACGCACACGCACAGGCACACTATTCCGGCCCCACGGCAAACCCCACGCCAGCCGCGTCCCCAGCCCTCCCGGCGCCTCAGGCCGAGGCCACTTTATAGAAAGCAGCGGCCTGTTGGGAGCCCCGCCCCATCTCTACCTCCCCCCCACACCCCACCCCCCACACACTTCCCCCCTTAGCACAGCTCATTTAGATACATTCCTTGTTCAAGGAAGCTTGGGGTCACTATCATTAACGGAAGACGATAATGTTAAATGTTAAAATAAACACACGTGCCATCTAAAATCAGCCAGACTGCGACATCCTTAAGATTTGCATATTTCGCTCTATGTAAGTTTTACCTAAAAAATAATAGTGAATTAAAAATGACGGACATACGATACGGTTCAGTGGACGGAGAGGTGGAGAGAGTAGGGAGACTGCGAGTGATAAGATGTCAATGCAAAGTTAGGTGGCGGAGGTGCAGATATTCACGGTGCAATCCTTCCGGCGTTTCTGTGGCTCTAACATTTTTACTGTGAAGTGCTGGAAGAGGGATTTTTAAAATCACCCAGATTAGGTGGGATGTTAAGGCAAGTGAATGGCGATGAGTGTAAGGAGACGGAGAAAATATTACGGGAGGAGCAAGCACTGGAATTCCTGGGAGAGGGATTTTTAAAATCACCCAGATTAGGTGGGATGTTAAGGCAAGTGAATGGCGATGAGTGTAAGGAGACGGAGAAAATATTACGGGCGGAGCAAGCACTGGAATTCCTGGGAGTGGGGGCAGAGGTAATGTGTGGAGAGAGACCCAGAGGGGGAGGCCCCGGGGAGCTAGAGGAGGGGTGGGCTCCTTAGGGCATCCTAATGTCTCCTTAGGAGGCGTCATGGATGGAGGCAGGTTGTGCTGACCCCAGACCTGGAGGATTGGGTGGAACTTCCCACCCTCATGGTCCCCAAGGGAACCCCAGGACCTCCCAATCCTCCAGGAAACTCTCCCACCCACGCTCCCCCACCAAGGGGAGGTATTATTGCTGTCAGGCTGCTAGGGCCCTAGGTCCTGCCCCAGGGCAGGAGGGCAGAGGCCCTGGTGGGGGCCAGAGAGGGAACCCAATGAGCAAATACACTCATAGGAATCTTTGCAGGACCCCTGACCCTTGAGGACTGCAAACTTGGGGTGTCACGCCAGTTTCACTCCGATCTCCAGGCCTGAGGAACGCGGATGGACAGCAGTTAAATCCCACTGGCCCTGTCTCCCACAATCACAAACTGGCGGGTCCAGCAGTCCCACGACTGGGAAGGTGTCCAACAGGCAGATTCCTCCGCGGCCATGGCCACGGTTATTCCCTGAAGTCGTATCAGAACTGAAAACAGTTGGAAGCAGCGAGAGCCCATCCACAGGGAATGTGTTCCCAGTTGTAAGTCAGAACTGGGACTCTCTGTGCCTGATTTGGAATGAGGGAGGAGAGCAGGCGCGGAGAGGGTCTCCATTTCTGTAGGGGAGGCAGGTATATTCACATTTGCTGGTGTTTGTTCACTAAACCCCTGAAAGAATACACAAAAACATACGAATTGAAGACGTTTTAAAAATGAACTTTATTATTTTAAGTCTTAGGGTTGCAGAGAAATTATGAAGATAGTAGAGTCCCTGTGGAAGGTTCCCTTCTCCTTGACATCTTAGGTGAGCTGAGTATGGAATCTTTGCAGCAATTAGTGGACCGGTGTTGAGAGGTTATTGACTGGTCTATCTTGATTCAGATTTCCTCAGTTTCCCTAAATGTCCTTGTTGTGCTCCAGGATCCACATGCAGTGGACATGTCTCCCTGGGCTCCTTACTCGAGACAGTTCTAAGGCTTTCCTTGGTTTGGAAGGACAGGTTCCA
>PVJC01029182.1:0-21982 GCA_004026665.1 Murina feae
GGAGAGGAGATAGAGGGTTAGAAACATCAATGAGAGAGAAACATCGATCATCTGCCTCCTGCACACTCCCTACAAGGGGTGTGCCCACAACCAAGGTACATGCCCTTGACCAGAATTGAATCTGGTACCTTTCAGTCCACAGGCCGATGCTCCATCCACTGAGCCAAACTGGTTAGGGCACAACTGGTTTTTATGGGTTGGAGCACATTCAAATTATTCTACACAGACTCCCATCACCCACAAAATTGGTCTTAGAGGAAGCCATTTATGGAGGGACAACTAATGGACCCTGCCTCTCTCTTCTGGGTCTCTTTCTATGCTGTGTCCTTTTCTTTTCTTTTTTATTGATTAAGTTATTACATATGTGTCTTTATTCCCATGTTACCCCCCCCCCCCCGTGTCCTTTTCTTGATTTGGTTTATACCGTTTACTGACCTTTGGGCCAAATAATATGTAACAGTCAGCCATTTCTAAGAGTCTGACTCATCTTGAAAATCATCCTATAGCCCTAGCTGGTTGGGCTCAGTGAATAGAGCATTGGCCAATGGACTGAAGGGTCCCAGGTTTGATTCCGGTCAAGGGCACATGCCTGAGTTTCGGGCTTGATCCCCGGAAGAGGGCATGTTAAGAGGCAGCCAATCAATGATTCTCTTTCATAATTGATGTTTCTATCTCCCTCTCCCTCTCCCTTCCTCTCTGAAATAAATAAAAATATTTTAAAGAAAAGAAAATCATCCTGCCCTAACCGGTTTGGCTCAGTGGATACAGCGTCGGCTTGCGGTTCCCAGGTTTGATTCCGGTCAAGGGCATGGACCTTGGTTGCGGGCACATCCCCAGTAGGAGGTGTGCAGGAGGCAGCTGATCGATGTTTCTCTCTCATCGATGTTTCTAACTCTCTATCCCTCTCCCTTCCTCTCTGTAAAAAAAACAACAAAATACATTTTTTTAAAAATCAGTAAAATATATTTTTTAAAAAAGAAAAGAAAATCATCCCAAAAAATCACGCCTTGCTGTGGCAGATGGGTATTTGTGGTGAGATTACCCCTCACTATCAGGTCAACATCTACCTCACCAGCGTTTCCTTTTCTTCAGGTTGCTGCTGTGGCACAGAGGGTGTGGCGGCTCCCCCGGAACAGAAGATGTCTGTAAGAGTGTCACAGGCAAGGAATCCCAAGGTAGCCTTGTCCTCCCAGAAGAGCCACCCCTGTGGGAGTTGTGGGCTAGTCCTGGGAAACATTTTCCAGCTGGTTGAACTGAAGGAAATCCAACACAGCCAGATACTGCTGAGGTGTGGGGCATGTGCAAAAAGGTTTTATTTCCATGCAAAATTTGACCAACCCCAGGAGCAGCATAGGAGAGAGAAGCCTGTCCTTAGAGATGTGGACAGCATCTCACTTACGAGGGGCTGTGATTTTAGTGGGTCACAGAAACCTTTTACCTGTGGGGAATTTGGACAAGACATATCTACCGGGTCAGGACATCTACAGCAACAGGCTACTCCCACCAGGGTTAGAGCAAATGAAATCTTGACGTCTGAGGTGAGTTTTCAAAGCAGAAGTAACAACATCAGGAAAGAATATCTTAAAGTCATTGCCAGCATCCACATATCTGTTCAGGACAAGAGTGTTTGTACTGGAAGACAGAATTTCGTGTGCCAGCAATGTGGAAAACGTTTTAGCAAAATTTCTACTTTTCGCTGTCATCAGAGCGTTCACTCCAGAAAAAGATGTTACGAGTGTGGTGAGTGTGGTGAGTGTGGGAAGTCTTTATCAAGGATCTATTACCTTCCTTATCATCAGAGAGTTCACACTGGAGAAAGGCCCCATGAATGCACTGAGTGTGGGAAATCTTTTTTCAGTAGCTCTGGCCTTTATTATCATCAGAGATTTCACAGTGGAGAAAGGCCTTATGAGTGCAGTGAATGTGGGAAATCTTTTAGCTGTAGCAGTGCCCTCCACAGTCATCAGAGAGTTCACACTGGAGAAAAGCCTTATGAGTGCAGTGAGTGTGGGAAATCTTTTAGTTGTAGCAGTGGCCTCCGTAGTCATCAGAGAGTTCACAGTGGAGAAAGGCCTTATGAGTGCAGTGAGTGTGGGAAATCTTTTTTCAGTAGCTCTGGCCTTCAGTATCATCGGCGATTTCACACTGGAGAAAGACCTTATGAGTGCAGTGAATGTGGGAAATCTTTTAGCTGTAGCAGTGCCCTCCACAGTCATCAGAGAGTTCACACTGGAGAAAAGCCTTATGAGTGCAGTGAGTGTGGGAAATCTTTTAGTTGTAGCAGTGGCCTCCGTAGTCATGAGACAGTTCACACTGAAGAAAGGCCTTATGAGTGCCTTGTGTGTGGAAAATCTTTTAAGAGTAGCAATGGCTTTCAATATCATCAGAGAGTTCACACTGGAGAAAAACCTTATGAGTGCAATAAATGTGGGAAATTTTTTATCAAAATCCAAGGCCTTCATAAGCATCAGAGAGTTCACACTGGAGAAAAGCCTTACAAGTGCAATGAATGTGGGAAATCTTTTTCAAGAAAGGAATCCCTTCGTTATCATCAGAGAGGTCACAGTGGAGTAAGGCCTTATGTGTGTCATGAATGTGGAAAATCTTTTACAAGTAGCACTGGCCTCCATTATCATCAGAGATTTCACACTGGAGAAAAGCCTTATGAGTGCAGTAAATGTGGCAAATTTTTTACCAGCAGAAGTGGCCTTGTACATCATCAGAGAGGTCACACTGGAGAAAGGCCTTATGTGTGCCCTAAATGCGGGAATTCTTTTACTAGTAGCAATGGTCTTGTAGGTCATCTGAGACTTCACACAGGAGAAAGGCCATATGCATGCAGTGAATGTGGGAAGTCCTTTACCAGGATTCATAGCCTTCGTTATCATAAGAGAATTCACACTAGAGAAAGGACTTAGGAGTAGAGTTAACGTGGGACATCTTTTAGCCAAACTTGTAACCTCCTCATCACATAAGAGTTTACATGGGTGGAAGGTCTGAGATGTCTAGGAAACGAATAGCTTTTTAGTTCAGTTTTAACAACACTGTGGGAAGTACTGAAGCCTCATTTGTCTGAATTGAATTTCATGTGTCCAAACGTCAACAGTAGGGGCGTTTCCCCATAAGTTTATGTGGACGCATGTGTGCAAATTGCACTTTCTAAATTTTCCCAGGTGTCTTGCCAGGTCTATGTCACGACATATTTTTGTCCCATAAACTATTTCACATGTACCACCTGGGAGGTATCTACAGATGGCATCAGTCACCACCCTAATGTGCTCAGAGAAGCTAACTGTTCTCTGATTTTTTTGGAGAAAATAAGTAGCAGCCTGCATTTTTAGGAAGTCTTTATTCTTTTTACTCTCAGTAATTGGTGCAAAGATGTGACTCAGTTTTGCCCCCAAGAACATCACCTGAGTTTAGCCAGCAGCTTGCAGAAGAACTGCCTTGTTCAGGGACATGCTTTCCCTAGATGCCAGTGATTAATTTTTTTAAATATTTTTTTTATATTTCAGAGAGGAAGGGTGGGGAGAGATAGAAACATCAATGGTGAAAGAGAATCATTGATCAGCTGCCTCCTGCATGCCCCACACAGATCAAAGCAGCAACCTGGGCATGTGCCCTGACCAGGAATTGAATCGTGACCTCCTGGTTATTAGGTCGATGCTGAACCACTGAGCCATACCGGCCAGGTACCTGTGATGAATTCTTTTGAGTGTCACACATGGAAGAACTGCAAGGGTGTTGTCCCTTTGTCTTGTAAAATAATGAAGGCCTTTTCCCCTAGGTCTTCTTTAATCTTGGGTGTTCTGTTTACTGTGTGGGTTGGTTTATAAGTAGACCTGGGCCTAGCAGGAAGAGGTGTGTAGGGAGCGGCTATAGGGTTAAGTCTCGGACTGACTTGTTGGCAAAGCCACAAACAAGTCCCAGCTTAGAGGGCACAGCCTTCTTAGCATAATTAGGCTTGACCTTATGAGGCTCCCTAAGTCCTTCCTAGGTAACTAATGGGCTGTGGGAGGTGCAAAAAGTGCTGCCAAAACAAGTGAAACTCACAAGAACATTGTAACTATGGTGACCACTACCTTGTTTACCTCTGGCTATAAAATAAAGGCTCAGCTTGCTGTCTGGATCTCTCTCTGTGGCCTCAACCAGGCACAGGAGACCCACCTAGACACAGCTTATTCTCTTTGTCATTTCTTCATCCTTTCACCACCCTCACTCAGGCTTTTGAACCCTTGGCTGAGCTGGCTGGGCACAGAGGTGAGTAACTTAAAGTTTCTCTACCTCCTAGGAGATAATATGACACAGAAATTAGCTGAGCAGTTTTTCAACATTTGCATTGTTGCTCATATTTCTGTAGGAAAGATATGAGGCGTGTGGTCCTCATGTGAAGTCTGGATGCTATGAGACACAGAAATCATACTCCAAAAAGGGGGTAGGTGTGACAACCTCGAGTATGTTTGGGAGCAGCATGTGTTTGTAACCAACCGATGCCAGTACTTCTGAAGGGAAGGGAATCTCTTGCCCAGGTCTTGCAAAGGGCCAGGTGCCCTAATGTCTACAGTTCCACAGGTGATGGTCACTGGTTTTAGGGGTTAGGGGAAACCATGATTGCAACAGAATCACTGATGACCTAGTAGGTGCTGAAGGAGGCCAGCCCACTAGAGGAAATGTGCCTTTTAACGCGCATCCAGAAATTTCTGAGAAAAAGACCGCAGGATCGGTGTGTGCACTAATCAGGGGTTCTCCTGACAGGTTTATCTTCTGTGGATGTGATGGAGTCAAATCAGACTGAATCCCCAAAGTTTAAAGTTGCTCAACCACCCCTTTTTTGAACCAGCCAATAGGGATGCAGAGGAAATGACCCAAGTCCAAATTGGTCCAACTACATCCTGCCACCTGGGCAACCAAACCCTAACCCTTCCCTCGACCAATCACACATTACCCCACTCACTACTTCCAGACCCTCTATAAATCCTTTGTTTTCTTGAAATTTGCTCTCTCTCCCCACCCTGCTGCTGCATCAGTGAGCGTGTGTAGGACGGAGCTCGAGCTAGCTTGAATAAAGGCTGTGTTTTTGCATCGGTGTCGGTATCGGGGCTCACTGGTGGCCTTTGGGGATCATGAAATCTGGGCGTAACAGATGTAGTCATTGTCATGGAATATAATCAGCAGGTTTTATGGCCCTGGCTGGGTAGCTCAGTTGGTTAGGGCATCATGCTGATACCCCAGGGTTGCAGGTTCAATCTCCTTTCAGGGCACATGCAAGAAGCAACTAGTGAATGTACAACTAAGTGGAACAACAAATCAATTTCTCTCTCTCCCTTCTCTCTCAAATTGATAAAGACATTTTCTAAAAGGTTTTGTGGATTACTGTAGCCTCTCCGATGTTCAAGTCAGAGCCTTTGTTGCCCTGGCAGAAAAATAAAAGAGTGGAGTGCAGGGATGTGGCTTTTATTACTCAGCAGGCATTCCTATTGATTGGGGTGAAAGCACTTCATTGTTGGCTATATTGGGTGTCACTGAGACAAGACCCCCACCCCTATCACTCCCACCCTACCCCGCCGCAGAGGTTATGAGAATGTGGATTGAATATATTAGGTGTACTGGTTAATAATGCAGATTTTTTTTTCACTAGATGGAGTTACACATATGTTGATATATACGCGATTTGACAAGTATGCTATTTTGTTGTATTGACAACAAGCTTCAAAACTTCATATGTCAAATTTTCTGAAGGTGTTAACGTCATCGATATTTTTATGCTTAAAAATGTCGAATTTCGTGCCAAAAAAGGGGTAGGATCCCTAGGCCTGGCCTGCGATCAGGGCCAATTGGAGCCTTCCTTTGTTCCGCGCCACCCCCTGGTGGTCCAGCGCATGTCATAGCGAGCAATTGAACTTCTGAGGGGATACTTTGCATATTAGCCTTTAATATATAGATAACTTTCATTTACCTTTGTAAATAGCTCAGTGCACAGTCTGAGTCATCAGTGAATGTTTAACTTATGCAGATTACATTGTCATCTAAACTGATTGTATATTTTTGCATCTTTCCAGCAGTTTATGAGGATTCAGTTCCTCCACATTCTAGAGAATATTTGTGTTGGTCAATCGTTCTTTATTTGAACTTTTTTTAATATATATACTTGATTTTTTACAGAGAGGAAGGGAGAGGGATAGTTAGAAACATCGATGAGAGAGAAACATCGATCAGCTGCCTCCTGCATACCCCCCACTGGGGATGTGCCCGCAACCAAGGCACATACCCTTGACTGGAATTGAACCCAGGACCCTTTAGTCCGCAGGCTGACGCTCTATCCACTGAGCCAAACTGGTTAGGGCAATTTGAACATTTTTAAAACTTTTCATGCTATCCCAGTTGTTTGATTGTATTTTTCTAAGGACTTATGGTGAGCCTTTTCTCAGATGTGTATTTGCCTTCTCTGTATCTTAGTTAAGACATCTGATCATAGGTTCTGCTTAATCTGCTATGAGTTTTGGCAATTTAACAAAAAGACCGTGAAAGAACAAAGAGGCATGTGGGAATTTCACTCATTTTGTGCCTTTTTTTTTTTTTTTTTTGATTTATGGAATAAAGGTTTTATTGTATTAAAAAATGTGTTCTCTAGTTTTCTTTCAATTTTGGGATGCTGTTGCACAGTACTATGGACAGTTACTTTTAACCCACACTATTAACATTCGCCTTCACTTACAGAAGTCCCATCATTTGATAATGTGATAACCCTTTGTAGATCTCTCCATCTTCCTGGTCTCCTACCATGGGGGTTCTTGCCTTGGAACAGGTCTCGGGAGGACCAGATGGTATCAGGATGATGGGCAGGTTGTTTTGCCATCCCAAAGCCAGTACAGAGGGAAATGGGGGGAGACAGTTATTTTATTTTTTTTATTTCTTTACTGATTAGGTTATTACATATGTGTCCTTATCCCCACATTACCCCCTCCCATCCCCTCCACTCATGCCCTCACCCCCCCTGTTGTCCATGTCCATTGGTTAGGCCTATATGCATGCATATAAGTCCTTTGGTTGATCTCTTCCCCTTAACCCCACCTTCCCCTACCTTCCTTCTGAGGTTTGATGGTCTGATTGATGTTTTTCTGTCTCTGGATCTGTTTTTATTTATCAGATTATGTTGCTCATTAAATTTTAGATTCTTGAGCAGCATTCGGACTTCCAGTAAAAGAAGCCCTTCCTCTGGTCTAAGCTCCAGTTTCCTTCCGTGTAAAACAAGTAAGAGGTATGTCCCCTTCCCTGAGCAATTGGAGGAGGTCAAGTGCTAAGGTATCCACTTGCGGAAAGGCAGCTGTGCCTGCAGCCTGCCCTGGCTTCAGCAACTCCAGCCTCTCCCTGCAGAGACCTTCCCAGGCAGGCATTTCTCACTGCCCCACTTGCAGGAAGGCAGGTCATGTGGGCACTGAAATCTCAGTGTGGGGTCTCCACCTGAGAATTTCCAGGTGACTCCTGGAGCTCCTGCATCTTAGCTGGCTGAATGTGACTTACAGGCAATGATGGCGCTTACCTTGGCCTTTCAAGGTCAATAAAAGTAACAAACTATTTATCCTTTCCAGGATTCCAGCGTTAGCTTTTTATTTTTAATTAAACTTTTAAATATATATCTTTATTGATTTCAGAGAGGAAGGGAGAGAAGAGATAGAACCATCAATGATGAGAGGGAATCATTGATCAGCTGCCTCCTGCACGTCCCCTAATGGGGATCAAGCCTACAACCCAAGTATGTGCCCTTGACCAGAAATCGAACCTGGGACCCTTCCATCTGCAGGCTGATGCTCTATCCCTGAGCCAAACCAGCTAGGGCAAGCTTTAGCTTTTTAGCATTTTTTCTTTTAATTCTCAGCACAACCTGGGAAGTGGAATTTAAACTAATTTTGAATTGCTGGGAACATCCAGGATTCGAGAAATGAAGTCGGTTTTCTGAGCTTACTGAACAGACAAGGGTCAGATTCAAGGGGCTGCATTTTGCCCTACCTGGCTTGGCTCAGTGGACAGAGCATCGGCCTGCAGACTGAAGGATCCCAGGGTCAGTTCCAGTCAAGGGCATGCGACCGGGTTGTGGGCTCAATCCCCAGTGGGAAGCATGCAGGAGGCAGCCAAGAGGCACGCCAATGGATGATTCTCTGACATTATTGATGTTCTGTTCCATTCCTCTCTCTTCCTCTCAGAAATCAATAAACATACATATTAAAAAAAAAAAAAAAAGAGGCTGCATTTTAACCCCATGTTCTGGCCCCAGAGCCAGGGACAATCTTTGCCAGTGCTCTAAAGCCCTTAGTGGGGCTGGTACACTGAGGAGACTTAGCTGAAGTTGCTGTTTTCATGATTGCAATTATGATTCTCACCCTTCTTTCTTGAAATAGCCAAACACTTACCTGTTAGGATGGGGGGGGAAAGCCTTTCTTTTCCTTTGCTGTGGCCTTCCACAATATGTGAGAAGCACCTTGACAATTAAACCCCGAGATAGAAGCATCGATGCTGAGAAAGAATCATCAATTTGCTGCCTCCAGCACGATCAGGGATTGAGCCCACAACCTGGGCATGTGCCCTTATGGTATTGAACCTTGACTTGGTTCATAGGTCGATGCTCAACCACTGAGCCATCCTGGCCAGGCCACACCCTACCTTTACATTCCTCAGAATATATCCCATCTGACTCTCAGTATTAGTGTTCCAAGCCCAGAAATTTATTTGTTCTTTTCAACGTTTCTTGATGTATTCTTAAGATCTGGTTTATTTTTTCTAAGACTATGGCATATATCTGGGACTGTTGCAGGAGGCAACTCATCAGTATTCCTGTCTCTCTCTGAGAATGGCATATCCTCAGGTGAGGATTTAAAAAAAAAAAAAAAGGTATGACTTTTGAGTAACGTATTGGTTGTAATTAATTGGTGGTGGTACAGAGGGGGTCTTTATTGCCCTTTAAGTCTTTTCTGAATATAATTTGAACCAATACTTAGATACCGAGTGGTGTCACCCATCCTAATATTTGTATCAAAAGAACATGCCAGCCCTACCCGGATCGGCTCAGTGAATAGAGCGTCGGCCTGCGGACTGAAGGGTCCCAGGTTCGATTCCAGTCAAGGGCATGTACCTCGGTTGCGGGCAGATCTGCAGTAGGAAGTGTGCAGGAGGCAAGCTGATCAATCTCTCTCTTCCTCTCTGTAAAAAAAAAAATCAATAAAATATATTAAAAAAAACAAACAAACAAAAAACATGCCAGGGCTGTTTCTTTTCCCTTTTTAATATTTAATTTTTTAAAAGTTTGTTAATTACAATGGACGTACAGCATGATGTTAGTTTCAGATGCACAACATAGTGATAAGGCATGTGCACAACTTACAAAACGACCCTGAGGTAAGTCCAGCACAGGGCTGTTTCCGATGATGGACAGGCTTCCTGCCCCAGACACTTAAATGAATGCAAATTCCCCAGTCACATCCCACACCCCCTGAACCAGAAACTCCAGTACTGATCTGGGACCCAGGACTATGGGCTTAGCCGCGGCCTCATGCACACCTGTCTGACATTCTCTGAAACCTCAAGTCCTGATGACAGCCTCCTCACCACCCTTGCAGTTTGCAATTGACCTCCTCATGGGATGCATTCAGGATGTGCCCATGTCATTGACTCCAGACTTTCACTGCCCCCCATTTTGTGGCCCTTTTCAAAGCCCCCACCCCTCATTGACAACTTAGGCTCCTCCCAGACATTCTCTCCTCTTGGTAAGGGCCTCATTAGTTTCTGAAAAATCTGTGTTCTTAAAAACAACAACACCTGTGTTAGTTTCTGGAAAATCTGTGTTCTTAAAAAAAAAACACAACCTGTTTCTGAAAAATCTATGTTCTTAAAAAGAAAAAAACCCCTGTATTGCTTTTTGAAAAATCTGTGTTCTTAAAAAAAACCTGTATTAGTTTCTGAAAAATGTGTTCTTAAAAAAAAAAAAAACCTGTATTAGTTTCTGAAAAATCTGTGTTCTTAAAAAACAAAAACCTATATTAGTTTCTGAAAAATCAGTATTCTTAAAAAAAAAACACACCTGTTAGTTTCTGAAAAAATCTGTGTTCTTAAAAAAAAAACACCCTGTATTAGTTTCTGAAAAATCTGTTCTTAAAAAAAACAAACCTGTATTAGTTTCTGAAAAATCTGTGTTCTTAAAAAACAAAAACCTGTATTAGTTTCTGAAAAAATCTGTGTTCTTAAAAAAAAAACCTGTGTTAATTCCTGAAAAATCTGTGTTCTTAAAAAAACAAAAACCTGTATTAGTTTCTGAAAAAATCTGTGTTCTTAAAAAAAACACACCTGTATTAGTTTCTGGAAAATCTGTGTTCTTAACAAACAAACAAACAAACAAACAAAAAAACCCTGTGTTAGTTTCTGGAAAATCTGTGTTCTTTAAGAAAAAGAAAAGTGCCTCAGGCCAACTATTTTCCAGCCAGAGGTATACGTGGGTGTCCGTTTACCAAATATATTAAATTTTCCTTTCCTAGCAGGGCCTCCTGTGCTGCATATTGCTAAGGTGACCAGATTTTAACATTGGTAAAGCGGGACACCATTGACGGGAGGGGGGGGGGTGTTCTTTATTATTATTATTATTATTTAAAATATTACAAAGAGTAGTACATATGTCTTTCCAAAAATCGGGACTTTTTTAAAACGCTGCGGGACAAATTGTTAAAAACCGGGATGTCTGGTCACCTTACATTGACCCCTTAAATTGGCTCCTTTGGAAACGTGGCTCCTCATGGCTCCTCGTGGATAAAATAAACTTGTATATAAAGGGGAGAACAATAGAGCCTGCGCTGTCGGACTCCCCGGCCCAGGCCTCGGAGAGCAGCTGAGCGTTGGCACGGGGTTCGCGGCGCGAAGCTCTGGAAAATGTAACCTTTTTGTTGTTACTGTTCGTGCCGGAGCGAAGCGCCGGGAAACGAGACGCGCTCGGCAGCCTCTCACCTTCCCGCCCAGAGCGACCGGCCACGCGCGCCTCAGAGCCGGGCGCGGCCTTCCGTACGGCACCCGGGTGTCCCCGATGGCGCCCCGCGCGGTGGGCGCAGACGTCGCGCGGGCGAACGCCTCTTCCAACGGCCGAGACCCTCCGGGGCCACCGTAGGAGGGGGCGGGGCCGGGGCGAACGTTGAAGCCGTTGGCGGAAGTCCCCCGTTAGCGCGCGTCTCGCTTCGGGCTGGGCAAAGGATTCAGGTCCGTGTGTGGTTTTGTGCCCCAAAAAGTTTTTGGATTTTTGTTTGTTTGTTTTTTGTCACAGAAAAAGTTTGGTTTCTCACAGGTGGCGTGTGGGCGTGGCGTTGTGCGGGGCGTGGAATTACCACCGCGGTCGGAGGGGGCGGGTAGGGGCGGCGGGAGGAGGTAGCTGAGGGGACCCGCGTAGGAACGGGGTCTGAGGTGTTTGAAGGGCAGCGGAGGCATCTGCCTGTGGTCGCGGTGCCCTCGGGGTCGGCGCCCAGACGAAGAGAATGTAGAGGTGACGCCCTTGTCCTGACTGACAGGCCGTGGGGGGCGCTGCGGGTCACCCCGCTTGTGAGAAGTGCGGGAGGGGCCTAACCGGTGTGGCCCAGTGGATAGAGCGTCGGCCTGCGGACTGAAGGGTCCCGGGTTCGATTCCGGTCAAGGGCATGGACCTTGGTTGCGGGCACATCCCCAATGGGAGGTGTGCAGGAGGCAGCTGATGCATGTTTCTAACTCTCTATCCCTCTCCGTAAAAAAATCAATAAGATGTTTTTGTTTTTTTTTAAGTGCAGGAGGCATTTAAGATGGTGGTGGAGTGAGGTTCAGGTTGGGGTTTAATACGCGGGTCAGTAATGTGGGGCCGGCGCGGGGGGCCGTGCCTGCGTGTCCGATGAATAAGGACATGTGAGCAGAGTCCGCTGTTCCCCAGAGGCTGGCGAGGGTGACGTTTTGGACGAGCGGGGATCCCTGGTGTTTTCAAGGTTACGACCTAGGCTGCTGTTGGGACCAAAGGCATTAGGGCGCAGAGTGCTATTTCCAGTCCTTCTGTTTTTTTTAAAAAATATATATTTTACTGTTTTTTTTTGCAGATACGAAGGAAGAAGGATAGAGAGTTAGAAACATCAGCTGCCTCCTGCACGCCCCCTACTGGGGATCAAGCCCACCACCCGGTTGTGTGCCCATGGTCAGAATCCGGACCCGGGACCCTTCAGTCCACAGGCCAACGCTCTATCAACTGAGCCAAACCAGCTAGGGCTAATTTTGTCTTTTTTTAAAAAATATATATTTTATTGATTTTTTACAGAGAGGAAAGGAGAGGGATAGAGAATCAGAAACATCCATGAGAGAGAAACATCAGTCAGTTGCCTCCTGCACACCCCCTACTGGGGATGTGCCGGCAACCAAGGTACATGCCCTTGACCGGAATCCAACCTGGGACCTCTGAATCCGCAGGCTGATGCTCTATCCACTGAGTCAAATCGGTTAGAGCCTAATTTTGTCTTTTAAATACATAATTTCTTGAGTCAGAAGGGGACAGTTTGCCATCCTAAGATATGCCTCTTTGGGATATTGGTCATTTTAGGCTGGTTAATATGAGGAAACTGCAGCTGGGGGTGGGGGGTGGACCTAGTATGTTACTCCTTGTGAAGGACATTACTTTTGTAAAAGCAATGTCATCCGTCAGGTGTCTCCCTCACTATGCCAAACCTGTCTGAATCATCGTGGAGGAGAGAGGACTTCGAGCGGCATAGCAACCTTACCCTTGATTACTAGGCTTTTCCTGGTAACCTCTGCTAACCGACTCTCCAACCCCAATATCTTTAGGAGAAGGTGGCGTTTCAGATGATGGCATCCTCCACTTTGGACAGTGACTTCATTTTACTAGGTCATTTCTATCACTTCTATGTATGCAGGAGGGATACGTGTTGTTAACCTTTTAATTTTTAAATATATTTCTTATTGATTTCAGAGAGGAAGGGAGAAGGAGAAAAATAGAAACACCAATGATGAGAGAGAATCTTTGATTGGCGGCTTCCTGGATGCCACCTGCTGGGGATTGAGCCTGCAGCCTGGGCATGTGTCCTTGACTGGAATCAAACCTGGGACCTTTCAGTCCTCAGGCCAATGTTCTATCCACCGAGCCAAACTAGCTAGGGCCGTTGTTAACCTTTTTGATTGTTTTTCCTCTGTTGATCTGGGTTATATAGATTTAATTATTAGACCAAGCAAAGAACCTAGAAAAGAAGGAGAAAAATTATTCTACCCCCACAGTGTCATTTCCTTCATCTTTTTTTCACAATCACTCCATAAAACTTCAGAGAATTAAGGAACATCTTCACCACATTTAGAACCGAAGGATTTATTTGCCTGAAGAGTAAATACTTCCAAGAAACCAAAAAAAGGAACACCAGTGATTCTGTGGGCATTGTCAGTTAGAGCACCTTAGCAACAGGTCCCACAGGAAATGTACCATTCACTGACTTTTCTTCTCAACTTACCACAGGTTGTAACTCCCCAGTGTGGACCTAAAGGGGACCACAGACGAAACCTGGCAAACTCAGAGGGGCCTGCGTGGTGAGCCTTACAAACCCAGAGGCCGAGAAAACACATTGGATGGTCTGAAATGAATTCCTTCTAACTAAAAGCGAGTCTAAGCAATCGTCATGTCCTAGACTGGTATCTTCATTCAAGGTCATTCTTTAACCCTAGCCGGTTTGGCTCAGTGGATAGAGCGTTAGCCTGTGGACTGAGGGTTCCAGATTTAATTCCAGCCAGGGGCATATGCCTGGGTTGTGGGCTCACTCCCCAGTAGGAGGCGTACAGAAGATTTTTCTCATCATTGATGTCTCTGTCCTTCTCTCCTTCTCCCTTCTTCTCTAAAATTAATAAAAAATATGTATATATTTTTTAAAAAGGACATTCTTTAACTTAATCAGGCATGTCAGTTGTCTTCTTACATCTGGGATGACATAACTTTGAAATGTTGGGGTAATTTCTTCTTTTTTTTTGGTCCAGGTTCCTCAGCAAGAGACCACAGAGTCCCTCAATGTCATTGGTGTCATGTTAATTGCTAAGTGTTAATTATCCTATCTCCACCTATGCAGAGGTAGGTGTCTATTCCTTTTACTTTTAATCCAGTCCCAGAGATTTCTCTGCTTTGCTTTTTTTTCTCATCCCTAATGTGTCACCCATGGATTTCATGTAACCTTCTTGTGTTTCTTTGATTCGAATGTATAAATTAGGTGTAAAACTGCCATTCTCTAAAGCATTTCTTAATTCATTGTTATTTCAATTCCAGGCACTTGTCATCGCTTTGGCTCAAATAAACTCATAAAAATTCTTTACAACTTTGGACGTATCTATGATGGCACCAGGAACAATTGAATCATGTGAAGCAGGATGAGGCTGCAGGGTTGGGTGTCAGCATTTCCATGACACCCCTGACTGCAGACGGATTCCTCTACAGAAATACAGAGTAGACCCCAAGGACACCACGGCCGGACCTCCCTGTTGCCAGCTCTATTCAGAGAACAGAAGGAAATGCTCCAGGCTCAGGTGACTGGATTTGTTTTTTCCTTTACTTTCTTCTGTAGTGGATTTGAAGAGGCTTAAAAAGCCCTCCATTAATCTGAAAAATACACATACACACACACATACATATATGGTTTTTTTTTCTCTTTCAAATAATATGAATTTGAATATATGAAACATGTTTTTAGGTTAAAAAGCACATTTAACTCTTTCACATTATAGAATCATCTGATTGGGAGAATGCATGGATGTACAATTACAAATAGTATTTTACTAGGCATGTGATCTTCAACTGTATATTAAAATAAAACCCCACTCGCTATATAGGTGCAGTCTGTAAAGTGAAAATGAGCAGAAAAAACTTAACATTTCTCCCAGATCATGTACAGGACGTCACCCATTACACAACATGGAGTCGTTACCGGAATCCCTGACATTTCCTGATGTGGCCGTGGACTTCACCTGGGCGGAGTGGCAGCTCCTGGGCCCCGAGCAGAAGGACCTGTACAGGGACGTGATGTTGGAGAACTACAGCCACCTGGTGTCACTGGGTGAGGACAGCTCCCCCGTGTGCCAGTCCGATGGTGCTCTGTCAGTGGCTTTTTATTTATTTTTTAATATATTTTATTGATTTTTTTTCAGAGAGGAAGGGAGAGGGATGGAGAGCTAGAAACATCAATGAGAGAGAAGCATCCATCAGCTGCCTCCTGCACACCCCCTACTGGAGATGTGCCCACAACATAGGTACGTGCCCTTGACCGGAATCAAACCTGGGACCCTTGAGTCCGAAGGCGGATGCTCTATCCAGTGAGCCAAACCAGCTAGGGCCTGTCAGTGGCTTTTTATTGATAAGCTGCTTAACTGTTCAGAATAAATAACATATGTGACATGGTACAATCTGACATCTTTCTCTTGCCCCAGACAAGAGAGTATAATATCTCCTCTCCTGACATAAAAGTCATTGTGTTACATGTGAACCTGTTCATACTACATCCTCTTTTTTAAATATATTTTCACCGGCCCTAACTGGTTTGGCTCAGTGGATAGAGCATCGGCCTGGGGACTGGGGGTTTGATTCCGGTCAAGGGCATGTACCTTGGTTGTAGGCACATCCCCAGTAGTGGATGTGCAGGAGGCAGCTGATCAATGTTTCTCTCTCACTGATGTTTCTAGCTCTCTCTTCCTCTGTGTAAAAAGTCAGTAAAAATATTTTAAAAATAAATAAATAAATGTATTTTCACTGATTGCAGAGCAGAAGGGAGAGGAGAGAGAGATGGAAACACCAGTGATAAGAGAGAATCATCGATTGGCTGCCTCCTGCAAGTCCCCCACTGGGGATCCAGCCCGCAACCCAGGCATGTGTCCTTGACTGGAATCAAACCCAGGTCCTTTCAGTCCTCAGGCCGATGCTCTATCCACTGAGCTAAACCAGCCAGGGCTTGTTCTCCCTTCTTGACAAGACACCACCCCAATATAGTATGTCTAAGTCTTCTGTCATTGTTCACAAGCAGGGTATCACGCCAGCAAACCCGATGCGCTCTCCAAGTTGGAACGAGGGGAAGAACCATGGACAGTACAGCGTGGACTCCACTGTCTAGTCTCTCCAGGTGAGGGGGTGAGACCCAGCAAAGGGGGTGGCCGGGAAGTCACATTCTAGTCAGAAGGGACGTCAGAGCTGTGACAGTGAACGAGGAAACTCAAACCTCCCCTCCATGTATGAGAACCCTTTTGTAGAAGTTTACAGGATAGCATCCCTGATTTTCTTTTCTGAGCTCTGACTTGCTTATTTTATCTACATCTTGATTTTGTTTGCATAGTTTCCTTTGTCCTAGGATTCTCAGATTCCCCCCACCCCCTTCGTTCCATGGTCATAGTATCTCTGTCTGTTACCACTTCTGTAGCTATGAAATTCTACTTTCCAGGTCTCTTTGGAAAGACAGAACTTTGAATTCATCACTTTTTTCTTACTACTGGGCCTTCATGCCCTGGTTGGAAAGCGTGATTTCCCTCCATAACATCCAACCCACTTTGGATACTGTATCGCTGTGATAACCTGCTTTTCTCAGTGCATTTATATTGTTTTCCCCCCGTCCTCCCACTGTTCTTTTCTTTTTTTTAATATATTTGATTGATTTTCTACAGAGAAGAAGGGAGAGGGACAGAGAGCCAGAAACATCAATGGGAGAGAAACATCGATCAGCTGCCTCCTGCACACCTCCCACTAGGGACATGCCCACAACCAGGGTACACGCTCTTAACTGGAATCGAACCCGGGACCCCTTAGTCTGCAAGCTGACACTCTATCCACTGAGCCAAATCAGCCAGGGCCTCCCACTGTTCTTAATACTCCGTTCTCATCTTAAACATCTCCTCTATTCCCATGAGTTGACCTCTTTCTGTTCTGTGAAATGGACTCCCAAATTGACTTCTCCTTCAATATCGTCTAATGTACACTTTCTTCTAATGTATTTTACTCATCGTCATAGCAACTGGCCTCTGATTTCCCATTTTGTGTGTGAGAGCAGGAATCAACCCTCTTTTTTTTTTTTTTTACTGTTTGTTCCTCTTTCCTAATTTGATATTTTGAATTCTGTCCATCCTGGCATCACCTGGGATGTTCCCTACATGCTGAGCTCTCCCTTCTTAAAGGTCTCTACTTCTTCATTTGATGAACAAGAAAAGGTATAAACATGCTACATGAGTTTGAGACCAAACAATGTCATAATTTATGTCTGCTTCAAATGACTTACTTTCTAGTCTACCCAATTCAGATTTTTGTTCATTCTAAGATATTATCACTGCATATATTGATTTATTTACTCATTTTAATTGTTTTATTATTACTGATCTTAGAGAGAGTGAAGCGGGGGAGATAGGTAGGTAGGTAGATAGATTTGTCATTCCACCTATTGGTTGATTCTAAGATGTTGCCCTGACCAGGAATGTGCAACCTTCATATATTGGGATGATGCTACAAGTAACTGAGTAGTTTGGTCAGGGCTACAATTATTTTAAAAAAACAGCAACAATAACAACAAAAAAACACATCATAGTTTTACTTAGGTTTAATTCATATACCATACAATTCACCTAAATTATATAATTCACTAGTTTGTGGTATAATCAATTTTAGAATATTTTATATTTACAGAATTTTTAAAAAATATATTCATTTAACATATTCAATTTAATGTATTCGTAATAAGTGCTTTTGATTTTGTTTCTTGTTAATCCTCACCGGAGGATACTTTTTCCATTGATTTTTTTTTACAGAGAGTTGAAGGAAAGGATGGAGAGGGAGAGAGAAAAAAAATCTGTGTAAGAGAAACACACTGATTAGTTGCCTCCTGTACTTGTTGGTTCTAGGGATCAAACCTGCAACCCAGGTACATCCCCTTGACCTGAAATTGAACCCGGAGTCTTTTGGTGAATGGGCCAGTGCTCCAACCATTACACCATGCTGGCCATAACTGATTGCTTGTTTTGAAAAAGAGAGAGGAGAGAGAGAGAGAGAGAGAGAGAGAGAGAGAGAGAGAGAGAGAGAGAGAGAAAGAAACATCTATCAGTTACCTCCTGAACTAACCCCTACCAGTTACTAAACCCTCAACCTAGGCAAGTTCCCTGACCTGGAATCAAACTAGTGACCCTTCAGTGCAGTGCACGGGACAAACTCTAACTAACTAAGCCACACCACACAGAGCTATTTACACATTCTTATTGAGGCCTGGATTCCTGTAGCTCTTAATAAGTTTTGAAATTGGGAAGAGTGAATTACTCAACTTTGTTCTCTTTCAAAATAATAACGATTTTTGGATTGTTGAATTTTTATTTGAATTTTAGAATCAGCGTGTGAATTTCTGCTAAAGAAGAAATAGCTAGGATTTTGGTAGGGATTACATTGGATCTGCATCTCAATTGGGTAGTAATTCCACCTTAACCATATTAAACATCCTAATGCATGATCATTGTCTGTCTTTCTATCTAATTCGGTCTTTAATTTCTTCCAACAACATATTATAAGTTTCAGAATAAAAGTTTTACAGTTCCGCCCTAACCCGTTTGGCTCAGTGGACAGAGCATCGGCCTTCGGACTGAAAGATCCCGGGTTCGATTCCAGTCCAGGGCATGTACCTTGATTGCCGGCACACCCCTGGCTGATCGATGTCTCTCTCTCATCGATGTTTCTAACTCTCTATCCCTCTCCCTTCCTCTCTGTAAAAAAAAAAAAAAAAATCAATAAAATATATATTTAAAAAAAAAAAAAGTTTTACAGTTCCTTTTCTTTTTTTAAATATATTTTATTGATTTTTTACAGAGAGGAAGGGAGAGAGATAGAGAGAAATATCGATGAGAGAGAAACGTCGATCAGCTGCCTCCTGCATACTCCCCACTGGGGATGTGCCTGCAACCAAGGTACATGCCCTTGACCGGAATTGAACCTGGGACCCTTGAGTCAGCAGGCCGACGCTCTATCCACTGAGCCAAATCGGCTAGGGCTCCAGTTCCTTTTCTTAAATTTATTCCTAAGTGTGAGATTCTTTTATAATTTAAAATAATTATTTAAATGGAATTATTTTCGTGATTGAATTTTCAGATTATTCATTGCTAGGATATAAAAATAAAACTGATTTCTTTCTCATCATGTGTTGATGACACTTAGTCCCAGATAACCAAGTTTCCTGTCATATGTAATTGCAGTTTCTCCTTCAGTGATCTCTGTGATATGCTATTATCTTGCTTAGAATTCTCTTCCTTTTCCTGATAACTCTTTAATGTATTCCATACTTGTGATTGCCTCCTGCAATCTAAGTGACTGCTTTATTTCTTTAGAACTTGTATTTTGATAGCCCAATATTTTTTAAAATTATATTTTCATTGATCTCAGAGAGGAAAGGAAAGGGAGAGATACAATGATGAGAGAAATCATTGATCACCTGCCTCCTACATGTCCCCCCACCCCACTGGGGATCGAGTCCGCAACCCAGGCATGTGCCCTTGACGAGAATAGAACCTGGGTACCCTTCAGTCCGGAGACCAGTGCTCTACCCACTGAGCCAAACCAACTAGGGCAATAGTCTAGTATTTTTTTTAAGTTAACAGCAGTACAAGAAAAGTCTTAAAAATGTATGTCTTCTCTCTACTTTGCACAGTCTTTTCATTCTCAGTAGAGGTACTATAGATAATCAATAATAAATTTATATCTTAAGGCAAAAAATGCTGCAAGAAAATTGAAGCAGCTGGTGGAACAGTGGGCATCTATCCCCGAACTGTGCTTTCGGGAGTGGGAAATGGCTCTTTGATAGGGTTCCTTTGAGCACATAGATGAGGGAGATGAGTCAGCTCCCTGGAGTTCTCCAAATGTAAGCCTATGGGAAGTTCCAGAGCTGAATTTGGAATGTGTTTGATGAACTTCTGGGAAGCCTTTCTGGATAGAGTGAAATGAGCAGGAGGGAAAAGGACTGCCGATAAGGACAAAGTGGCGGCAGTGAGATACAGGTCACACATCGCCTCTTGCGGCCAATGAAGACCTTGCTGTCATTCCATTAAAGTTGAAAAACCAGTAGACAAGTGTCATTATGTAACTAAGTTTGAAAACGGACCACTTTGCCTATGATGTAGAAGACAGACTGTATGAGGGAAATATAACCATGTTATACTCACCATTATAATTTTTGAGAGTAGAAAAATACAGATTAAAATTATGACAGACAAAAGGTGCACAGGAAAGAATCCAGGAGTGACTTGAAAAGTGCTAAATTGCCTGACTCAAGCCCTGCTGGTGTTGCTCAGTGGGTTGAGTGTTGACCTATGAACCAGGAGGTCATAGTTCAATTCCCAATCAGGACACATGCCTGGGTTGCAGGCTCGATCCCTAGTGGTGGGTGTGCAGCAGGCAGTTGACCAGTGAGTCTGTCTCATTGATGTTTCTCTCTCTCTCTCCCTCTCTGAAACCAATACAAAAAGAAGAAGAAGAAGAATAGCAAGTCTTAGGCACATGATAACCCTCAATAGTCTGTTATAATTACCTGGGTATCAGATGCTGAGGATCCACATCATTACTCTCTGTGTATTTGTTCTGTACCCCTGTCAGCAGGTATGCACCATCACAATACTCAGTGTTTGCTTCTTTTGGGTGGGTTGTTGAGTTCCAAAACTTTGGATACGCCTTCATGTTTTCTTTTACATGTTTCAAAACACAGTCTAGTTTAGTCTCTTTCTTAGAAGAATTTGTAAATGTTCATGGACTGACACATATTTTCAGAGCAGACCTTTTATAACATTTATACAGTCAAGTAATGTCTTCATATTTGTACATGGATATGTGATGATAATATTAAACTTTGTTTCACAATGCAGTCTAGATTTTCTCCTCATCCTGAACTTCAGTAATATCCCTTATTTCATTAAAAGGCATTTCACTTACTGAGTGGCTCACTCCACATAATTCCTGGAGTAATGTTTACTAGTAAGTCCTCACTTTCTTTTTTAATATATATTTTTATTGATTTCAGAGAGGAAGAGAGAGAGAGAGATATAGAGAGAACCATCATGCCCTGACTGGTCTGGCTCAGTGGATAAAGCGTCGGCCTGCGGACTCAAGGGTCCCAGGTTCGATTCCGGTCAAGGGCATGTACCTTGGTTGTGGGCACATCCCCAGTGGGAGGTGTGCAGGAGGCAGCTGATTGATGTTTCTCTCTCATTGATGTTTCTAACTCTCTATCCCTCTCCCTTCCTCTCTGTAAAAAATCAATAAAATATATATTTTTTAAAAAAAGAGATAAACATCAATGAGGAAAGAGAACTATTGATAGGCTGCCTCCTGCACATCCCACACTAGGGCTCGAGCCCACAACCCAAGCACATGCCCTGACCGGGAATCGAACGCGAGCTCCTGGTTCATAGGTCGATGCTCAGCCACTGAGCCATGCAAGCCAGGCAGTCCTCACTTTCATTAACCACTTCGTGCTTCTCCTATTTAGCTGATCAGTGAACCTTGTCTTCTTTTTGAATACAGGTTGAGCAAAAGTATGTTTCACGTTGTGATTTTATGAAACAGGATTATACTTGTACTAGGGGCCCGGTGCACAAAAATTTGTGCACTTGGGGTCGAGGGAGTCCCTCAGCCCGGCCTGTGCCCTCTCACAGTCTGGGACCCCTCAGTGGATGTCCTATGATGGCCCCAGTCTGCCAGGCGCCTTTTGTGTGTGTGTGTGTGTGTGTGTGTGTGTGTGTCACCACTGGGGACCTGCCCCCAGCTGCATCTGAGGCTCAGAGCAGTCCTCCTGTGTGTGTCTACCTGCTGGGGGCCTGCCCCAGGCACACCATGGAGGCTTGGAGCAGGCACCTCCTCTATGTTGATCTCTCAGACTCTTGCCCTCCCCTGCATGTTGTTCTCTTTTTTGAGCGTGGCCAGGGCTGGGTGCTGCCTGCCTCCCAAGCTTGCCTACTGCCC
>PVJC01029183.1:0-22065 GCA_004026665.1 Murina feae
TATCTTGGGGTGTCCATGTACTGACTTGCTTTGTTTGGTGACTTTTCACATGCTCATACATGTAGTCAAGATCTCTTTATCAGTCCCTTCTATATTTGCGAATAAATTTAATCAGAAGACAGTCCGTTTCCATAAGTGTAAGTAAAGGTATTTGGGGAATAAAGTGATTCTGGGAAGTTTTATTTATTTTATTTTTTAAATCTTTATTGTTGAGAGTATTATCAATGTCACCTTTTTTCCTCCCATTGCTCCCCTCCACCTGGTTTCTACCTGTCCTAGGCCTTCACCACCCTATTGTCTGTATCCACAGATAATGCGTAAATGCATATAAGATCTTTGGTTAATGTCTCCCTGCCCCCCTTCCCACCTTCCCTATGACATGCCTCAGTCTCTTCCAAGTTGCCATGCCTCTGGTTCTATTTTTATTCATCAGTAGCTGGATGTAAAACATGGGAAATTCAGGATCTCAGAAAAGGGATCTCTGAAACAATGCTCAAAGAAACGTGGTCAAATTCTTAAATTTGTTAAGTTTTGTCTAAGGACTGTAAAGCCAAAAAAAACGATGTCCTGATAATGATGCTTAAGCCTAAGCCAGGGCTTTTGGCTAAGGATTGTGAAGCTAAAAATGACAATCAAAAGGACTGAAATGTAAATAACGAAGGTACTAACTGAGATATTGCAAGCATTAAAATTTTAACCTTTATAACAAAGAAGAAAAATATTTCCAGAACATGATGGAGATTAAGAGATAAAATGTCTTCAGGAAGTAAAATAATTTGCAAAGAAATGGCTGATAGGACTGCAAAGTCTGAACTCAAAAAAAGCCTTTAAGAAAAAAATTTAAAGGGCAAACTTTAAAAATACCATTAAACCACAGGTAACATAAGTAGAACATAATTATCATTTAAAGGAAGTTAGAGATAGTTAAACTATTTATTAAGTGTTATATTTAAAAGAGAAAATTGAAGGTGATTTAAGAGAGGCCTTCAAATACACAGCACAGGAAAGGTTGCATCATTTGAAGCAAAATTACCCTTAACAGCATTATTAGCTCAAGATGGGCAATTGTTAATTTAGAAGTCATAGGATCAAATTTTGGAAAAAGATTAGAAACTACTAGTAGAAGATAGGAAATCAGAAGATAAGAAGTAGAAGATAGTTTAGTAGAAAACTATAAGATAGAAAATAAGATACAGATGAAGTAGAAAAGTAGAAGATAGAAAATGAGATATAGATTAAATAGAAAACTAAACGTAGAAGGTAATACAGGAACAAAACAAGGAGGCTCATGGGCACTGGACCTCATAGGGCTTTGCAGGTTCAGTTAAAGTGTAAAATTTATAAAAGCTGCAACCCAGGGAAGTTTAAACAAAAGCCAGCCAAGCCTACCTATAATTAACAAACCATTATCTTCCCCACCTGAGGCAAAGCGGTAGGGGGAGGAGAAAACTTTAAACTGGATATATTTGACAGGTTTTCTAAATGTAATATTTCAAGAATTTAACTGAGAGACAGCTTTGTGACATCTCAAGGGCCCTGAGGTGACACGAAGATCTACTCTCTTCAAAAATAAAAATAGGAAGAAGGATGTTATGTGTTAAATTTTTTGAATTATGATGCAGAGGGTCATACAGCAGCTGAAAGTTATTGGGCCTCCAATGCAATGACCTCTGCTGGGTGGGTTACCCCAGTGGGAAGGATGCATAAACCAGACAACAATTTTACCGGATCCAGTAATGATGTGGGGAAGAGGTTGTGTTTGTATCTTTCCAGAAGGAGCAGTGCAGCCAATTTGGGTGCCAGAGCATCACCACGATGGACCCAGAGCATCTCCTTGTCCCTTCATTCAAAAGACTGAGAGTTGGCCCAATGATGGCAATGCAGAAGAAGAAAATGAAGCCTAAGCAAGGGGCTGAGGTCCTGAATAGCACTGGTGAGCTGCTAGTTTTCTGTAAAGTCTTGCACAGCCAAATCTGAGATCTCTGAGTCAAAAGAAACATTCATTTTATAGAAATAATAAAATGTTAACATCTCTGTATGTTGGTTTCTCCTTTGTTGCTGTGCTGCATTGGCATTGTTTCAGTATTGTTTTAATAATAGCCAGAGTTTTATACTTGACTAGAGGTCTGGTGCACAAAATTTGTGCACTGGGGGGGGGGGGCGGGGTTCTTCAGCCCAGCCTGCCCCCTCTCACATATTGGGAGCCCTCAGGGGGTGTCCTACTGATGGTTTAGGCCAGCTACCTGCTCCCCTTGGGGAGCGGGCCTAAGCCACAGTTTGGCCTCCCTTTGTGGGAGGCGACCAGGCTAATCAGGGGAAGCCACCAGCCCCATCACCCACTGCTGCAGCCACTGCCAGTCACCGCAGCCACCAAGGTGTTTTCATCAACATGGATTCCAGTCCCTTCACCATAAAAAAAGGACAACTTTCTTTAGGCATTTTCAAGATGTGTCTTTTATAGAATATGACATTTCTTTCTTTCTTTTTTATCCTCATCTAAGGATATGTTTCCATTGATTTTTAGAGAATGTGAAACAGAAGGGAAAAACAGAAAGAAACATCAAAGTGAGAAGAACACTTCGATTGGTTGCCTCTTGCATATGCCCTGACCTGGGCCCTGGCCAGGGAGGATCCTGCAATGTAGGTACATGCCCTTGGTCAGCATTGAACCTAGACCCTGCAGTCAGCAAGCTGAGGCTTTATGCACTGAGCCAAACTGGCTAGGGCAGTATATGGCATTTCTTAGCCCTCCAGCATTGGACCTTCATTTGTTTCTCCAAGAGTGTGGTGGAAAAACCTTAAATCACCTTTAGGGATTCCTATTACCCAAGTTACTAAGAATATTACCAGTGGCATACAGGGAGCTTAGCCAATGAGCAGTCAGAAAAGGTGTTTTCTGTGTAATTCACTCCGATCACTGGCTCCACCCCTGCCCAGGCCTTTAACCTCTGGCTGAGGATTCAGGCCTGGGCAGAGGACCCCCAGACTCCTGAAATCGCTGACTCTGGCCCTGCCCAGGCCTTCAGTCTCTGCCTGAGGCTGCAGGCCTGGGAAGACGACCCCCAAGCCCCTCCGATCACCGGCTTCACATAGTCCAGGCCTCTGTGATCACAGGCTTTGATTCTTCCCCCTGCCATTGCTGGCTCTGTCCTTGCCCCACTGGCAGCCTCTGGCCAAGTCTACAGGCCTGGGCAGGGGACCCCCAGACCCCTACTTTGCCTGCTCCAGTGGTGCCTAGACCCCTGTGATCATAGGCTCAATGGAGCCCAGGCCCCTACAATCTATGGTCTTGCCCCTGCCCAGGCCTGAGGCCTCTGGCCCAGGCCTTATGCCTGGGTAGGGCACCTTCATACCCCTCAGATCACCAGCTCTGCCCCTGTCCCCTCTGATCACTGGCTCCATGCTTGCCCATGCCTGAGGCCTCTGGAGAAGGCCTATGGCCTGGGCAGGGGACCCCCAGGCCCCTCTGATCACTTGTTCCACCACTCAGGCCCCCCTCCCTCCCCCACCACCTGCCTGGCTATCAGGCCTGACCACTTCAGTGGTGGGGCTGAGCTGAACTGGGCACCACCATCTTGTGACTATGTGTGTCGCTATCTTGTGGCTATGGGGGTGGCCATCTTTGTGAAGGAGAGATGCCTAATTTGCATATTACTTTTTTATTAGATAGGGTGTTCAAGTTTTACTTTTATGTTTATTGTAGTTTAAAATTTTTAGAATTCCTAACTTTCAAATAATCCTTATAATTCCAAGTGATTATAGTGAAAAAGTAAATGGAAGCAAATAAAAGCAAAAAAGGGGGAGATGTAGAGAGCAGCTATAAGGTCAAGCCTCAGACTGACATGTGGCAGGGCCACAAACAATTCCCAGCTTGGAGGGCAGAGCCCTCCTAGCACAATTAAGCTTGACCTTATAGTCACTTCCTAAACTTTCTAAATCAATATCTAAGGCAGGCCTTGCCTTGGGCAACTAGATTAGAAGTCATATATTCATATTGGCAAATGAAAATGTATATTAATTATTTTTTTATTGTTTAAAGTATTACTTATGTATCCTTTTCCCCCATCAGCCCCTCCTCTATATGAATTATTTTTGACATATCCTTTCTATTGCCAATATGTCTCAACAGATAATTAGATTAATTCTCCAAAAGAATATTTCCATTTTTTATAATATGCATCATATCATGCCTCTTTCATCTCAAAATTTATCTTACTATAGAAGTCTTTGTTATGTTTTCAATTCTCCCCTAATTTTTCTTAAAGTGTTTGAGAAATTATATCATCATTTCATTACACAAAATTCACTGAAAATAAGTGCTAATCAATGGCTAACAAGAAATTTAATAACTTAAAAGTTAATGTTGTAAAATTAGTCATATTTATGTACATTTTAGCAAAAATTAAATTTATATCATAAGAATAATTACCATTGTTACAGTTAGCAGCATCTAAATTTGGTTATAATCTTGAAACATCAGCAATTTTTCTGTGATAAATTCCTGACCTCAATATCTATGAAAGAGTTTTTAGAGGTTATAAAAGCAGAAACTAGGATAGCAACAGGACACTTTAGGATGTAAAGGCAAAACAAATATTTAAATATTGATAGATTACGACTTCAATAATAGGGTGCTTATTCTTACTAAAAACTAAAATAAAAGACTTTTTGTCACTGAGTATACTAGTGCTTCACAGTTAATGTGTATAATGAGATTTTTATCAGAGATGGTATGCATGGCCTTCAACCTGTAGCAAGTTTTATACAAAAACATTAAGAGCATTACTTCAGCAGTGCCAATTAAAAAGTGAAATTATGCAAAAATTATCACCTTTGGACTCGTCTTCTAACTTGCTGCATTATGTAGAAAACAGGACGCTTTTCCAGAAATATGATCCACAAAGTGGCAACAACTGATTTTCTTCCTGATTCAATGTATCAGGCCTCTTTTAATATAAACACACACACACACACACACACACACATACACACTTCCTTCACATAAAGGAGAAAAAAAAAATAAATACTGTGATTCTAATCACATTTCTCTAATCACATATAAAATGATGAAAATATTTATAGTACCTGGGATTTTATCACATAATGTATGCCAGATGCTGTGTTATTTAATTTATACATATTATCTCTTTTTTAAAAATATGTTTTATTGATTTTAGAGAGAGAGAAAGGAATAAGGAGAGATAGAAACATGGATGAGAGAAGAACATCGATTAGCTGCCTCCTGGATGCCCCATACTGGGGATTGTGCCCACAACCAGGGCATGTGCCCTGATTGAGAATTGAACAAGCTACCTCTTGGTGCATGGGGTCAATGCTCAACCACTGAGCCACACATGCCAGGCCATAATATCTCTTGTAATTACAATAATTCCATATGAGATGGATATTTTTAGAAAGAAGAATTGAGATTTAAAAAGTTAAACCAGCCCTAGCCCGTTTGGCTCAGTGGATAGTGTGTTTGGCCTGCGGACCAAAAGGTCCCAGGTTCAATTCTGTTCAGGGGCACATGCCTGAGTTGCGGGCTCAGTTCAACATGCAGGAGGCAGCCAATCAATGATTCCCTCTCATCATTGATGTTTCTATCTCTCTCTCCTTCTCCCTTCTTCTGTTAAATCAATAAAAATATATTAAAAAGTTAAATCACTCTTCCTGTCAGGAATTTAGGACTGGCTAATTCTGAAGTTCACATTCCCTACTGACTATGCTAAACTACTGACTATGCTAAACTTCCCTCAAAATAATGAAAAAAAAATACTTAAACATTACTCCCGTAGTCAAAGCTTCTTTAGATTTATATTTTTTTAATTTTAATTAATTAATTAATTAATTTATTTATTTATTTATTGAGAGAGACACAGAGACAGAAACATATCAATTTGTTGTTCCACTTTTCATTGGTTGATTCGTGTATGTACCTTGACCAAGGATTGAACCTGCAATATTGACTTATGGGAACTAGGCTCTAACCAACTAAGCTACCAGGCCAGCGCCTACATTTATTTTTAAGAACTATTTTTTTTTACTTAAACTATTTTTGCTTACTTATAACAAGGATTTTATCAGACCACCTTACCTCCTTTAATAGATTACATGATAAACACACTAAGAAATAATTTTCTAAAGAGTATAATGATGTCTATCTAATATGCCCTAACCTTTCCACAGAGATGTTAAAGAATAATTATAATAATAAGAACTTATTTTTTATTAAAAAATAATTCTCAAAGCCTATAAGGAGTCTTATTTTATTTTCTCTTTAGGTCTGTGAGGCAAGTCCAATAAGTATTTAATACCTTTATGGATAATTAAGTAGAGCAAACACAAAAATCCTTTTGTTAAAGATAACCTTTTAAGAAAAGACAATTATAGCCAGCTGGCATGGCTCAGTGGTTGAGCATCCACCTATGAACCAGGAGGTAAGGGTTTGATTCGCAGTCAGAACACATAACCTGGTTGTAGGCTCCATCCCCAGTGTGGGGCATGCAGGAGACAGGCAATCAATTATTCTCTGTCATCATTGATGTTTCCATCTCTCTCTCCCTCCCTAAAATATTTATATTCAAAAAGAAAAGACAATTATAACTAAAACATTACCAGGAGGTGAGGGAAGAATGAGGGTGGAGAGGTAGGGAAAAACTTGTGGTGGAAATGTGTGGTTTCCTACAACTTAGCACTTTTTCAGAACCTTTCTGTTTTGGAAAATTTTGTTCTTTGCTTCCCATGTACTTCCAATTCAAGCAGCAGCGAGAATACCACTTACCTAAACTATTTGCACTCATGGTGCTGGCATGTGACGTAGGCTCTGCCAGTTAGATTCAATTACATGAGACTTATTTCAAATATGGGCAACATGAGAAACTGAGTAGAATGCATTTGGGGAAGATGTGGCTGTAAGAGCATCCAGCTTTCAGGGCAGTCGGATGGAGATTCTGCAAGGCAATACAGCAACAAATATGATGGCATTTGTGTCTGTAGCTACAGTGGTTAGTAGACCCAGCAGGTGTGGGTTGGGCATTATTCTTGGCTGTGTGGCATCTAAGCCCAGCCTTCTGGCTTTCCTAGTTGGTAAACTCTTTAATATTCTTGAATAATTTTTTTCAAAAATACTTGAATCTGAGATAACTGACTGCCACTGAACAAGAGTACAGAAGCCTACTAAGTCTTTAAGTGATACACTTTATTATTGAATATATCCTATCTAATAAAAGAGTAATATGCAAATTAGGCATCACTCCATGAAAAAGATGGCTGTCCCCATGGCCATAAGATGGAGGCGCCCAGTCCAGCTCAACCCTGCCAATGAAGTGGTCAGGCCTGTTAGCCAGGCAGGTGGAGGGGGAGACAGGGGGCCCAAGGGACAGAACAGACAATCAGAAGGAGTTGAGGGTCCCCTTCCCAGGCCAGAGGCCTTCACCAGAGGCCTCAGGCATGTGCAAGGCAGATCAGGTGATTGGAGGGGGCAAGGGCAGAGCAGGTGATCACTGGGAGCAGGGGAAGAGCTGTTGATCGGAGGAGTATGAGGGTGCCCTATCCAGGCATAAGGCCTGGGCCAGAGGCCTCAGGCCTGGGCAAGGCAAGGCCAGAAATCGCAGGGGCCTGGGTTCCACAGAGCCAGTGATTGGAGGGGCAGGGGCGGAGTCTGTGATTGCAGGGGCCTGGGATCCGCAGAGCCAGCAATCAGAGGGACAGTGGCAGAGCGTGTGATCGCAGGGGTCTGGGCACTGGTGAAGCTGGCAAAGCAGGGGTCTGGGGATCCCCTGCAGTCTTGGCCAGTGGCTGTCAGTGGGGCAAGGGCAAAGCCTGTGATGGCAGTGGGCAGAATCAGAGCTGGTGATTCCAGAGGCCTGGACTCTGTGAAGCCAGCAATCAGAGGGATTTGCATGTCTTCTGCCCAGACCTGCATCCTCGACCAGAGGTTACAGACCTGGGCAGGGGTGGAGCTGGGATTAGAGGGGCAGAGGTGGAGCCGGTGTTCGGAGTGTACTACACAGAAATCAGCTTTTCTTACCACTCATTGGCTAAGCTCCACTGGCAATATTCTTAGTAACTTGAGTAATAAGAATCCAAAAAGGTGATTAGGGTTTTTCCACCACACTCCTGGAGAAAAAAAATGAAGGTCCACTGATGGAGGGCTAAGAAATGCCATATCCTGCCCTAGCCAGTTTGGCTCAGTGCACAATGCCTCAGCCTGCTGACTGCAGGGTCTGGGTTCAATTCTAACCAAGGGCATGTACTTACGTTGCAGGCTTCTTCCTGCCCAGGGCCCAGGTCACAGTGTATGCAGAAGGCAACCAATCAAAGTGTTCCTTTCACTTTGCTGTTTCTCTCTGTTTTTCCCTTCTCTTCCACATTCTCTAAAAATCAGTGGAAACATATCCTCAGGTGAGGATAAAAAAGAAAAAAAGAAAGAAATGTCATATCCTATGAGAGACACATCTTGAAAATGCCTAAAGGAAGCTGTCCTTTTTTCATGGTGAAGGGACTGGAGTCCATGTTGATGAAAACACCTTGGTGGCTGCGGTGACTGGCAGTGGCTGCAGCAGCGGGGTGATGGGGCTGGTGGCTTCCTCTGATTAGCCTGGTTGCCTCCCACAAAGGGAGGCCAGACTGTGGCTTAGGTCCGCTCCCCAAGGGGATCAGGGAGCAAGCCTAAGCCATCAGTAGGACACTCCCTGAGGGCTCCCAATATGTGAGAGGGGGCAGACTGGGCTGAGAACCCCCTCCCCAGTTCACGAATTTCATGCACTGGGCCCCTAGTCTTAAATAATAGTCACAGTAATAATTTATTTTGTTAGAAAAAAGCAAATTTTGACTATTTTGACTTGTTAATGTAGCTTCTAGGATATAAGCACTTAAGCCCTAGAATCACTGATAAGAGGCCATTTCATATGCTGGTAATTATCTCAATAACATAATTAAATTCAATGACTTTTCATCCACAACTATGTATATAATGGGTATTATGTTGAGCATTAGACATATAAAGTTAAATAAACATATTATCTCTAAAGAACGTATAATCCAGGATGACCATGTTTTTAATAAAATTGTTTTCAATTCTTTCTCATAGGACTCTTAAATTAGATAACTAACATCAATAGTTCACATTTTAAAATTAGAAAATTTAACTTTCTGATACATAATACAGATATAAACTTTAAATACTTATGTATAGGAATATAAACATTAATTATTGGATCTGGTCTTATTTATTTTTCAAGAGAAATATTTTTGAAATAATAGAATGAATGTAGGATATTATGAGAGTCTTTGGAGGTTAACAAAGGAAAACTGTGCTTTCTGCTAACCTCTTATAATATTATCCTTTCAATGTACATCTTAAGATTTATGGATTAAAAATAATGAGGGTTAAACAAGATTAAGAGAACAATAATCACAGTAAAATAAAGTAAGGTAAGCATAGCTAGTCTAATGTAATAAATCACAGATTATTGGTCAATATCACAGGTTCTATTATTTCTATACTAGTGGGCTGGTGCACAAAAATTTGTGCACTCAGAAGGGGGGATCCCTCAGCTTGGCGTATGCCCTCTCAGTTTGAGACCCCTTGGGGGATGTCCACTTGCTGACTTAGGCCTGCTCCCAGAGGGAACGGGCCTAAGCTGGCAGTCTGACATCACTCTGGCAGCCCAGGAGCCCTTGGGGGATGTCCACTTGCCAGCAGGGAGCAAACCTAAGCTGCAGTCAGACATCCTTAGCACTGCTGAGGAGGCAGGAGAAGCTCCCACCACCACCACTCTACTGGCAACCTTCAGCCTGGCTTGTGGCTGAGCAGAGCTCCCACTGTGAAGTGCACTGACCACCTGGGGGCACCTCCTGCATTGAGCATCTGTCCCCTGGTGGTCAGTGTGTGTCATAGTGATCAGTCATTCCCAGTTATTCTGCTGTTAGGGTCAATTTGCATATTAACCTTTTATTATATAGGACACAAGGCTGATGCACAAGTGGGGGGTCAGCTGGTTTCCCTGAAGGGTGTTCTGCAGGGGTGCCTGGCCAGCCTGGGTAAGGGGCTGATGGCTGTTTGCAGGCTGGTCAAACCCCCCCTAGGGGACCCTCATCCTATGGGAGTGTGGCCAGCCTGGGTGAGGGACTGATGGCTGTTTGCAGGATGGCCACAGCCCCTTCAGGGTGGGGTCTATACTGGGGTACCTGACCAGCCTGGGTGAGGAGTGGAAGGCTGTTATCAGACTGGCCATGGTTGCAGTCTGGAAGCAGGTATCTGGGATTTATTTAACTTCTATAATTGAAACTTTGTTGCCTTGGTCCTGCTCAAAGCCGCTGACTGGAAATAGGTATCTTGGGTCTATTTACCTTCTGTAATAGAAAGTTTGTTGCCTTGAGTGGAGCTCAGGGCCCACAGGGCAGGTAGGAATCTTGGCTTCTTCCATCACTGGGGCAATGCAAGCCTCCTGCCTCGCTACAGCTCCCTTGCTGCTGCCATCTTTGTGATGGAGTGAGGGTTAATTTGCATATTGCTCTTTTGCCTGGGCAGAAGACCCCCAAGCCCCTCCAATCATCGGCTTCACAGAGCCCAGGCCTCTTCGATCACCGGCTCTGATACTTCCACCTGCCATTGCCAACATTGCCCTTGCCCCACTGGCAGCCTCTGGACAAGGCTACAGGCCTGGGCAGGAAACTCCTAGGCCCCTGCAATCACAGGCTCTGCCCCTACCCCTCTGATCGCTGGCTCTGGAGTCCAGGCCCCTGTGATCTCCGGCCTTGCCCCTGCCCAGGCCTGAGGCCTCTGGCCCAGCCTTATGCCTGGGTAGGGCACCCTCATACCCCTCTGATCACCAGCTTTGCCCCTGCCCCTCCCTGAGGCCTCTGGCAAAGGCCTCTGTCCTGGGCAGGGGACCCCCAGCCCCCTCTGATTGCCTGTTCTGCCCCTCAGGCCCTCACCTCCCCCGCCACCTGCCTGGCTAACAGGCCTTCAGCGGCAGGGCTGAGCTGGACTGGGCACAGCCATCTTGTGGCCATGGTGGCGGCCATCTTTGTGATGGAGTTATGCCTAATTTGCATATTACTCTTTTATTATATTGGATAATATATGATGTCTCATTTTTGCTTGTAAACTCATTGTAAAAATTTCCACATAAAGTTTTGCTAATAAGTAATTTTGATGGATATTTTTCTATATAATTTAAACAATTATTTCTGGGAGGATGGATGGGTCAGGGGCAAGCAGTTTTCCTTACTGTGATTTCTTATGCTTCCTGGTCTGGCAACTTGCCAAAGTTATCTCCCAAATATTCACATATTATATTGAATATAATATGTCCTTTAAAAAATATTCAGGTTTTCTTTTTTTAAAATTCGTTCTAAGCAACTAAAGAACCACATGCACAGTATCATAAAAGTTTATATTTTAAATATAAAAATTATTTTTATTTGCTTGAACTTATTTTACCTCTACCAGAGATAAGATAAGGTATGTATAGTTAACTTTATTTATTTATACTGACACCTGTTGTCTAAGGAGGCTACAGAATTTAGTCACGTAACTCAGCTTGTAAGGTGTCTTCTAGACAACATTTCAGAAGCTCCACTTTCTGGAGCAAGTCTCTCCATTATATTGTACTACACTTCACACTAATCATGCAATGAAAAGCAATACTAGTTATTTTAAACTTCTTGAAAATATATTACATTCCACATTTTGTAATCCAAACCCAAAAAAACCTAACTAGATGAGGAAACTGTAACGTAAGAGAAAATGTCAAAAACAGAACTTAATCTTTCTGGTTCTAAAGATACCATAGATATGCTATCATAGATACTAAGTTAGTCTCCAGGAAGCTGGCTCAAAAGAGCGGGACAGAGAGTATGAAGTTTGGGTTTAGAAGACGTGATTTCAGATGTTCTTTCTGAGGCTTTTCAGCTGTATATCAGCCAGAACTTCTCTCAAAGTCAGAGTCTAGATGTTCTTCATTGGTGGTTGGTGGTGGAGGTCTGTTATTTATTTGTGTCTTTTCTTGTTTGTTTTGTTTGAAACTTTAAGTTTGGATTAAAAAAATAGACATCCCTAGACTAGTTGCAAAGTTGCCATGAAATGATACAGTGTGTGACACTTTGTAGTCTACAGGGACTGACACAACTTTGAGAAATACAAAAATTGCTATTTTATAGAAGTCTAACCCTCTACTACCACTAGAAAAATCACATTATGGAGTGGGATGGGATGGAATGTAAGAATGTTGATATTGAAAAACATCTCCAGTTTCTAATAAAGAGTAAGTAAATGTACTACACTTCCAAGTAGCACCATGGAAGAAAGTGGTTTATAGAGTTATGTTAGTGTGATCCACCAATTATGGTTCATGTTTCTCATTCCAAAATATGAAATTATTATATAGACAGGATGCAATATAACCTATCTAATCTAATAAAAGAGTAATATGCAAATCAACCCTCACTCTGTTACACCTAAGCCACACCCACCAGTCAAGCCATGCCCACCAGCCAATCAGAGCTACTATATGCAAATTAACCCAGCCAAGATGGCAGCCAGCAGCCATGGAGCTAGAGCAAACAGGAGGCTCCATTGCACTAGCAATGGAGGAACCTGCCTGACTAGGCAGGCTGTGGCCTTCGCTCAAGGCAACAAAGTTTCAATTATAGAAGATAAATAAAACCTAGAAACCTGATTCCAGCCAGCCTTGCTGGGATGTTGGGTCAATGGGAGCTGTGGCCAGCCTGCAAACATCCATCAGCCCCTCACCCAGGCTGACCAGGCACCCCAGGGGGTTCACCCACCTTGAAGGGGCTGTGGTCAGCCTGCAATCAGCCATTATCCCCACGCCCAGGCTGCTCAGGCACCCCAGGGAGACCCCCACCCTGAAGGGGCTGTGACCAGCCTGCAAACAGCCATCAGTCCTTCACCCAGGCTGGCCAGGAACCCCAGAAGGAACCCCACCCTGATCCAAGACACCCTTCAGGGAAAACCAGTAGGCCCCCACCTATGCACCAGGCCTCTGTTCTATATAATCCTATGTAATAAAAGGATAATATGCAAATTGACCCTAATAGCAGAATGCCTGGGAATGATTGGTCACTGTAACACACACTGACCACCAGGGGGCAGATGCTCAATGCAGGAGCTCCCCCTGGTGGTCAGGGCAGTCCCACAGGTGTAGCTCTGCTCAGCCACAAGCCAGGCTGCCAGTTGCCAGTACAGTGGTGGTTTTGGGAGCCTCTCCCACCTCCTCCGCAGCACTAAAGATGTCCAACTGCAGCTTAGGCCTGCTCCATGCTGGCAAGTGGACATCCCCCGAGGGCTCCTGGGCTGCCAGAGGGATGTCTGACTGTCATCTTAAGCTCGATCGCCCAGGGAGCGGGCCTAAGCCAGCAGGTGGACATCCCTCGAGGGTTCCTAGACTGTGAGAGGGCACAGGTTGGGCAGAGACACACCCTCCCCCCCTCAAGTGCACAAATTTTTGTGCACTTGGCCTCTAGTATATATATAAAACCCTAATATGCAAATAGACTGAACAATAGAACAACCAAACAATTGGTCACTTTGACATGCGCTGACCACTTGGGGGCACACGTGGAACATGGTGGACATTAGCAGCAGGCAACAGAGTGTGGAACATGGCCAGCGTTGGTCACAGTGGGATGGTGGAGCAGGTGAGAGGGGGCGCCATACCGAGGCAGGGCATCTGTCACTGTTATTGGGGTGAGCCTCTGGTGGTTACTAAAAATTCTTTGCTCCTGTGTGCCACAGTCCTGACCAGCACTCACACTCGCTGCTGATGCCAGAGCTGCTTCTTGCACCCACTGCCAGCACTTGGCACTGGCCCAAATAACTTGATGCCATCAGCAGTGGCTGCCAGCCCCGATTGCCCCTCAGGCTTCTCCACCTCCCCCTACTTCTAAGGAGCGATTGAGTCAGCAGCCACCACTCACACCCATTGCTGGCACCAGCCCCAATCACTCTGCGCTATCGGTGCATGGGAGTGGCAGTGGTGGGAGTGGGGCTGCTGGCAGACAAGGGACCAGGGCCATGGTGGGAGGGGCCAGACAGGGGTTTGGAGGATAGGCTGAGATCTGCCCCCCTGTGCCCACCACAGCTTCACAGCCCATAATTCCTTTCAAGGTGCACGAATTCATGCACTGGGTCCCTAGTAAAGTCTATAAATGTGAATTTATGAATTTGATAAATTTGGAATTGTTTCTAAAGTTTTTTCAACTAAAAAAAAATTGTACATATTAACTTTTAATGAATTCAGTTACTTAAATTATCATCAGGACTCTTCCTTCAGAAATGTATTTATGTAAACACAAAATTTGATACAGAAGCATAGACATGTGATTGGTAGAAATATTCTTTATATATTTAATAGATATTTTGGCACATATACTTGTGGCAAAGAGGGTTAAAGCAAAGTGATCTCACCATTTCTTCCAACAGTGACACTTGTGACCATGTAATACAATATTTGCTGGCAAGGAATCCAGCTCTGTAATTTTATTTTGCTACAAGAGCACAGTGCTACAACTCATTTTATCTTACTGTAATTAAGGTACATATTGCCTTTCTGGTCCATGTACTAGGAATAAAACCAGATAGCTCTGGTGCTCTAAGGACAAGAGCATTTCACCTTATCAAGCCCAGGCAGTTGTTTTTGGTCTTGTTATTCAGACATAAGTGAATATTAATCCAAGAAAATGTAGGATGCTTACACCAGCTATAAGATGAAGATTTAAGGTTTTGTGTTATCATTTATATTCTATTTGACACCGAAAAAATTAACAAAATTCCCTACTTCTTTATCTATTAAATATGGTTAATAATAACCTTCACTTAATGTCATTATAATTATGTAAAGATTATACACTGAAAAATATTATTCACTGAAAAACATGTTGTATCTGGTTAAATTATAGATTCTATGCAGTGAAGTTAGCTAGCCACAGCGATACCAAATGTGACAAAATATATTTGTAAGAGAAGGAAATATTGATTTATTCTATCACATCTTTTATTGTTTTTGTGGTACTAAAAAAAAAACAAGATCCACTTTGCAAGCCATGTTTATTTTTTTTATTTTAGGGACAATAACAAAAAATAGTCATTTTGTGCTTCAACTAGTTTATAGACTCTAGTGTTTCTTTGCTCTCAAATTCTAAACTGAAAATAATAATCTATATATTCCTTTGAAATACCACTATTAAAAATTTAATAAGATAAGGCAGTTTGCTTACTCTTTTTCCCAATTATAGCTTAAAATGTTTATTCATGACCATATGTGCTTGTACTGCATTAAAAAAACACACACAACACAACTGTATGCTAATTCTTCTTGCACTAATCTGCTTTTTACTGTACTCAGACATGTGATGTGCACCAGTGGCCTGAAAGCTATTAGTTTACATCAAAGTTCTATCCAGTATATACATTTGCAAAAGAGAAAACTTGGGACCGGAAATCAGAATTTTAGAGGAGGGAATGTAGAGACTTTCCAATTCCATCTGTTCTTTGAGGAGGTGAGGAAGCTGAGGCCCAGTTACTTGATGTGATATGTGTAAAGTCCCGTCTCTAGCTAGCAATGGAGTCAGGTGCTCAGTGCTGTTCCATGAGCCCATAGTGTTCGTCCGCATTCTTTAGTGATTTCCGGTGCTAATGTCCTCTGTCTGGAACAGTTTGTTTCCTGGGTGTGAGCCACAACTTTCTGTGAGCCCCTCAGGGCTACTTTAAAATATATCTCAAATATTTGTGATTTCATTGGATTTCCTTCTCAGGTTTGTGATGATTCATTCTATGGAGCTTCCATTAGGGTACAGTCTGCAAGTACTAGTTGTAGCAGACATGTACATGAAAGAAAGCATTTTTAAAAAGACCTCAAAATAGGAATGCAGTGTATAGAGATATGGACAGCCTGTATGTGATATACATTGGAAAAACAGCATTTTCTAAACAAAACAAAAAAAGAGAAAAAGAAAGAGAAGAAACAAAGAAAACCCTGGACACTCTACTCTCTAAGAATAACTCCTGCATTCTCAAAACAAGAATTACTGATGGGAACAAAATTCTCTGAGTACAATGTGGTTCTAATTAAACTTCTGCTATTGTCAAGATAAATGTTACTAATTGAAGAAGAAATTGAAGAAGAGAAGAAAGCATACTGAACTATTTCACTGACCACTTCGTCTTTCTATGTTTGTTTCCAAATCTGAAAACAAAGGAGTTTGAAACTAAAGTGCTTATAAGTTACTTTGTAGTTATAACTTTTGTAATTTTCAAGGCATTTAACCAATCTATTACCTCCACTTTTATGTTTCTTATTTATTAATCAACATGAAAACATACATTTCCATTACTCACAAAGTTCAAAACTTTCAGTACTTTATTTACATTTGTAAATACCCATTTACAAAAATGTTAGCACCTTATCCTATATAATAAAGAGGGAATATGCAAATTGACCATCACTCTGGTCAGTTTGCACCCACAGCTGAGGCTAAGTTCCCATAACGAGCCTTAAGGAGCAATCAGCAGGGACCTGAGCTGCGCGCCCACCCACCTCCTACATGGGGCTTGACAGGGGACCTCAAGTCATGCCTTCCACCCGCAGGGCTTGACAGGAGAACTCAGGCTGCTCCCCCTTCCCTGGCACCAGGCCAGAGGAACTCAGGCTGCACCCTCTTCCCTGGTGCTATGCCGGGGGACCTCAGGCCATGCCCCCCATCCTGGCCCCAGGCAAGGGGACTTGAGGCTGTGTCCCCCACCCAGCAGGACTTGACAGGAGCCCTCAAGGTGTGCCCTCCGCCCTGGTGCTGGGCCAGGGGACCTCAGTCCGTGCCCCCCACCCCAGCACCAAGCCAGGGGACCTCAGGCTGTGCCCCCTGCCCTCGCGCCAGGCTGGGGGATCACAGGCCACTCCCTCCACCAAGCAGGGCTTGATGGGGGACCTCAGGCTGTGCCCCCCTGCCCTGGCACCCAGGGGACCTGAGGCTGCACCCCCCCCCCACTTGGCAGGGCTTGACAAGATGGGACTGGCCGGGTCTGGATCTAGCCCAATGAAGGGGGGCCGTCCAGGTTTGGGTCTCGAGTGATTTTGAGGTGCACGTGGGTGGTTGAAGACTTGACTCTGGGTTCCATGGTGCACCCCAGATTCTGACAGGAAGAAGATTTTCATATACGGTTTACTAATTTTCTTTAATCTCTGACACTTCTATTACAGAAAAAGGGCAAATAGCAATATTAAAATATTTCCTCTAATTAATCCCCTTTTAATGTGCACGAATTTCGTGCACTGGGCCACTAGTTTTTAAATATTTCAGCATCTCATTCATAATTTTTAAATATCCATTGGTTAGAGTCTGCAATATTAAATAGATATAAAAGTAAAGATGGAAGCAGTGAGGGCTCTGAGAATAAATCTGTTGCATTTCTAATTTAATCACTTAGTCTGAATAACACATAAGGAAAGATTCTCAATGTGATGCAATCGTCTAGGGTAATGGCAGCATTTCAGTAATGTAAACCAAGCATGTCAAACTCGTGGCGCATGGGCTGCAGGCAGCCCACAACAAATAATTTTGCAGCCCAGCCAACATAACGTGTGTAAGAAACGTTTTAATAAAAATTTCATAACTTGATTTTTACAATATCCTGTTATACATAATTATTAATAATGAACTACGAAGTTCCCTAGTGACTGATTACTATAATCATGTTGTATTCATTTCCCTTACACGTCTTACATGCAAGTGCACCATTTCTCTCCACTAATACTAGCAGCGAATATTTAGCAGCCGACTGCCACGTCATTAGTCTTGCACTGACTTGTTTGGTGTGCACAACAGGGAATATTTAGCTTTCAGAGAACAAGAAAAATAGGTTTATTTGCATTATATTTATTAATTTGTGCAGGTTTTCAGTGTCTGGTATTTTAATGTTCAGGAAAAAAATATTAATTTGTATTAAAATGTTCTATTATTTTATGTTAACAACTAGAGGACCGGTGCATGAAATTTGTGCATGGGGGTGTCCTTCAGCCTGGCCTTCATCCACTCAAAATCCAGTACCCCTCGGGGGATGTCCAACTGCTAGTTTAGGCCTGATGGGATCAGGCCTAAACTGGCAGTTGGACATCACTCTCACAGTCTGGGACCGCTGGCCCCTAATTGCTTGCCTGCCTGCCTGATCACCTTTAACTGCCTCTTCCTGCCTTCCTGATAACCCCTAACTGCTCGCCTGACTGCCTGATCACCCCTAACCTCTCACTGGGGGACTTCTGGCCAGGGTGATGGGCTGTGGTTGTTCTGGTCTCTGGTTGTTCTGGTTCTGGTGATTCCATAGTTTTAGTCACTGAGCTTTTATTATATAGGACTAGAGGCCTGGTACACAAAATCATGTGCATGAGTGGGGGGTCCCTCAGCCTGGCCTGCAACCTCTCCAATCCAAGACCCCTTGAGGGATGCCCTACTGACTGTTTAGGCCCAATAAACTGGCAGTAAGACATCCCGCTCTCAATCTGGGACTGCTGGCTCCTAACCACACGCTTGCCGAGCTGCCTGATAACCCCTAACTGCCTCTGCCTGCCAGCCTGATTGTTGCTAACTGCATCTGCCTGCTGGCCACATTGTCCTCTAACTATTCCCCTGCTGGCCTGGTTGCCCCCTAACTGCTCTCCCCTGCCAGGCTCATCACCCCTAAATGCCTCTGTCTTGGCCCCTGATACCCTGGCTTGGTCCAGAAGGGCTTGATGTAAACCAAATAATAACTCAATTATCTAAACTAATAAAAGAGAAACATGCAAATTGGCTGCACCTCAACTATGCCCCAAGTCACACCCACAAGCCAATCAGAGCAACTATATGCAAATTAACCAAACCAAGATGTCGGCCAGGAGCCATGGAGCTGGAGCAAGCAGGAGGCTTGGTTGTCCCGGTGATGGAAGAAACCAAGCTTTTCACCTGCCCTGGCTGGCTGTGGCCTCTATTCAAGGCAACAAAGTTTCAATTATAGAAGATAAATAAATCCCAGATACCTGCTTCTAGCCAGCCTCACTTGGATCTTTGGTCGCTGGGGGCCATGGCCAGCCTGCAAAAATCCATCAGTCCCTCACCCAGGCTGGCCAGGCACCCCAACAGGACCCCAACCCTGATCCAGGACACTCTCCAGGGCAAACCAGCTGGCCCACATTGGTGCACCAGGTCTCTATCCCATTTAATAAAAGGGTAATATGAAAATTGACCCTAACAGCAGAACAACTGGGAATGAATGGTCACTATGACATACACTGACCACCAGGGGGCAGATGCTCAATGCTGGAGCTGCTCCCGGTGTTCAGTGGGCTCCCACAAGTGGAGCTTTGCTCAGCCACAAGTCAGGCTGCCAGCTGCCAGTATAGCAGTGGTGGTGGGAGCCTCTCCCACTTACTCAGCAACATTAAGGATGTCTGACTGCAGCTTAGACCTGCTCCCTGCTGGCAAGTGGACATCCCCCACGGGCTCTCAGGCTGCCAGAGGATGTCTGACTGCTAGCTTAGGCCCAATTGCCCAGGGAGTGGGCCTAAGCCAGCAGGTGGATATCTCCTGAGGTGTTCCAGAATACAAGAGGGCACAGGCTGGGCTGAGGGACCCCCCTGAGTGCACAAATTTTTGTGCATCAGGCCTCTAGTAATTAATAAATGGGAGGAGCACTATAAAAGTATTGACTGCTTGTTAGCTTATTTCTCTAATAAAATGTTGGTCTCTACACATTTTATGTATTTTAATGTATCATTTTCAAAGCTTATAGGTAATTATTTGTAATCTACCAAAAGTATAAAAATTTTTCTCCCACAAAGAGGATGGTGAGAGAAAAAATAAAGTGAGCTGTATATAAAAAAATATTGCTCAGTGACAGTTATCCATGTCATTGTAAGAAGGTGATTGTCTTGAATGACCAGAATAAACAATCACATTTAACACCACATCAACTTCTATAAAACCCTTACCAGAGATTTTAGCAAGAATAGACACAGACACCAGGAGGGTGAGGGCATGAGTGGTGTGGGGGATGGGGGGAGGGAGACAATGGGAGCGATAAGGACACATATGTAATACCTTAATCAATAAAGAAAAAAAAAAAAAAGCTTGAACCAAGTGAAACAGAATAGCTCAACTGTAATGTTTGTAATACAAAACAATATTTTCTATACATTTTGAAATCTTGAATTCCCAATAGTAAATATAAATTGTATTAAATTTTGATCTCTGGTCCTAATAAAGAGAAATTAAAAAAAAAAGAATAATTTTATTATGTGCATCACCTCAATTCTTTGGTCTGCCTAGAGGTGCAGGTCAGTCAGGTTCATGTAAAGAACAGCCACAGAGGAGTCTGCTTGTATAATCCTCATTAGATAGCAACTCCCCTCAAATGACCTAATTTAATAAAAGAGTAATAGGCAAATTAACCCCACTCCATTACATCTAGGCCATGCCCACCAGCCAAACCACACCCACCGGTCAATCAGAGTGATGGTATGCAAATTAACCAAGCCAAGATGACGGCTGGCAGCCACGAAGCTGGAGCAAACAGAAGGCCAGCGTTGGAGGAAACTGCCTGCCTGGGCTGGCTGTGCCCTCCACTCAAGGCAACAAAATTTCAATTACAGAAGATAAATAAACCCCAGAAACCTGCTTCCATCTAGATTCGCTGGGACCCTGGGTCAATGGGAGCTGTGGCCAGCCCGAAAATAGCCCTTAGCTCCATCCCCAAGCTGACCAGGCACCCCAGTAGGGACCCAAACCCTGAATGAGGTGTGACCAGCCTGAAAACGGCCCTCAGTCCCTCACCCAGGCTGGCCAAGCACCCCAGTAGGGACCTGAACACTGAAGTGACTGTGGGCAGCCTGAAAATGGCCCTTAGCCACTCACCAAGGCTGGCCACATCCCCATGGGGTGAGGGTCCACACTGGGGGACTTGGCCAGCCTGCAAACAGCCATCAGCCCCTCATCCAGGCTGGCCAGGCATGCCAGCAGGTGGACATCCCCTGAGGGGTCCCAGACTATGAGAGGGCCCAGGCCAGACTGAGGGACACCCCTGGTGCACAAATTTTTGTGCACCGGGCCTCTAGCATTGTAATAAATAATTTAAAAGAATACAATATATCTTCCTTTCACAATATCAGAAGGCTATTGCAACTCAATTTTAAGTCTTTAAAAGTGGCAGCTGTTAATAATTATTCTGTCATTTTTTTGCTAAAAGCTTATATATTGATTCAGAAAACCCATCCCAAGGTGAATATTGTAATTAGATATACAACATTGTAACTATAGTTAATAATGTTATATTTCATATTTAAAAAGTGCTAGGGGAATAGACCTTAAAACTCCTCATCAAAAGAAAAAAATGGTAACTATCTAAGGTGACAGATGTTAAATTGAATTATTATGGTAACAAATTAACAATATGTAAAAATAATGAATCATTATGTTATGTACCAGAAACTAACCATAGACCTAACACTAAACTTAGCCCTATCCATAACCAAAACCCTAACCCTAATACTGAGCATATCCCTAACACTAACCCTAACCCTAACCCTAACCCTAATGCTACCTATATCCCTAACCCTAACCATACCCCTAGCCATAACCCTAACCCTACCCATAACCCTAACTCTAAACCTAACCCTAACCCTAATCCAAACTCTATCCCTAACTCTAGCCCTAACCCTAACCCAACCCTACCCTAACCCTACCATAACCCTAACGCTAACCCTATTCCTAACTCTATCCCTAACCCTAGCCCTAACCCTAACCCTAACACTAACTCTATCCCTAACCCTAACGCTAACTCTATCTCTAACTCTAACCCTAACCCTAACCCTAACCTTACCCTAACCCTAACCCTAACTCTATCCCTAATCCTAGCCCTAACCATAACCCTAACCCTAACTCTATCCCTAACCGTAGCCCTAACCCTAACCCTAACCCTACCCTAACTCTAACCCTAACCCTAACTTTATCCCTAAACCTAGCCCTAACCCTAACCCTAACCCTAACCCTAACCCTAACCCTAACCCTAAC